>JAJIBD010004282.1:0-248314 GCA_021461705.1 Cryptotis parvus | reverse complement strand
CAGCTATCATCTCAAGGTAAGGTGTAGCAGTACGATTCTGCTTGTTATGTAAGTAAACCCATTCTAACGGTCCAGATAATTGGGCTATAGCAGCAGTTGGAGACTCGGGAGTGTTGGAAGTCCAAGAACCATACCCTTTTCTCCGGGATTAAATCTGGAGAGGTAAGATTTTTGAAGCCGATCCATGAAAAAATCTAATTCCTTCTGAGCTTTAGGAGTTAGCTGCCTTGGGCTATTTAAAGCAGGATCACCTTCAAGGGTGTGGAACAGGTTATTGAGCTCACAGTTAGGAATACCAAAGGGAGGCGCACAGTTGATATCCCCCAGCAGTTTTTGAAAGTCATTCAAGGTTTTGAGCCCTTTCTGACTAATGGAAATTTTTTGAGGACGCACTGTAGTGCGGTCAAGAGCATAGCCCAAATATTCATATGGAGGCTGCATCTGAATTTTTCTGGAGCTACTTGTAAGCCAGCCTCTGGTAAAACTGTCATTACATCATTATATAAATTCTGAGATCTCTGGAATTATCACAAGCTAGCAGGATATCATCCATGTAGTGGATGATGTATGCACCAGGAAATTTAGCACAAATGGGTCGTAAAAACCTCATCAACGAAGTGTTGACACATCGTAGGTGGAATTACTCATCCCTTGGGGCAATACTGTCCACTGAAATCTATGTAAAGGACCTTTATGATTAATGGAAGGGACTGAAAATGCAAACCTTTTCCGATCATCTGGGTGGATAGGTATGCTGTAAAAGCAGTCTTTTAAATCTATGATAATTAGCGGCCAATCCTTAGGAATAGCTGCTGGAGAGGGAGCCCAGGTTGTAGGGCTCCCATGGGGACTCATAGTAGAATTTACATTCCTTAAGTCAATCAGCAAACGCCATTTGCCTAATTTTTTTTCTGTATTACAAAAACAGGAGAATTCCATTCTGAAAGCGTTTCCTCAATATGTCCTAATTTCAGCTGTTCTTCCACTAGATTTGTTAGCGCCTCTAACTTTTTGGTATTGAGGGGCCCACTGTGGTGTCCATATAGGTTTGTCAGACTTCCACTGAATACGGATAGGTGGTGGGCCCTTAACCACAGCGGCCCCAATTAAAAAAGGGTTACTCCGGTGTTAGGCTTATTATGGAGAGCTGGAATTGGTGCTCGACGGGAATTGGACGACGTATGTGGATTACTGCCCCCCACTGCTCCAGCATGTCTCGACCCCCATAAAGTTAAAGGCATAGGGGCTATATAAGGGTGGACCATGGCTACATTCCCTTCAGGGCCAATACATGGCAGCCACCTCACACTCTGTCGGAGAAGAGAGGAGGAGATATTGCCTACCCCGCTCAGGCTATGGGACACTTTCTTTAGGGGCCCAGTTAGAGGGCCAATACTTGGTGGAGATTATGGATATGTCTGCCCCTGTATCCAACATGCCTTTGAATTTCCTTTTATAAATTTCGATGGGTATAACCGGCCGCTTGGCCTGAGAAATTCTGGTAGTGTACCCAACTAGATAGTTAGCAGGTGGCTGGTGGGCTTGGTTCTGTGTGGCTGTATAACCAACAATGAAGTTGGCAGAATGGTTGGTACTGTTTAAGCCACCAGCTGTAGGGTGTTCGGACTGACTACACGGATCCTCAAAAAATAATAATAGTTTAGCAAGTGGTTCCCCTTTTTTAAAAAGTCCATTTAGTTGGCACAGATATTGAC
This sequence comes from Cryptotis parvus, assembly GCA_021461705.1. Taxonomy (NCBI): domain Eukaryota; kingdom Metazoa; phylum Chordata; class Mammalia; order Eulipotyphla; family Soricidae; genus Cryptotis; species Cryptotis parvus. The sequence continues at coordinate 246,599 of JAJIBD010004282.1, read as the reverse complement.
AGTATTATCTCTCCATGAGATTCAGGATCCAGAAGTCCGAAAATGCACCATAATTCCCTTAAATTTCAGCCAATCGCTCCCTGAATTAAACCCATACTACCTGGGGGAGCAGGTCCTTTTATCCCTGTTTTTAGCATGTAGGGGTCTTGACTTGGGTATATTGTGACAGTCTTAGGGCAGAGAATGTCGAGACTGCCATTGCCTGATGGGGGTAGGCCAGAGAGCATTTATTGACTGTAATTCTGTGGATTCTGTCGATTCGGAGGATACTGGGCAGGTGGAATGAAGGAGAGTGCCCCTGGATTCAGCTGGGCCTGGGGCTGGCCCCACCCAGTTTCCCGCATTAGGGGAGGCATAGATGTTATTTGAGCCTGCGGAGCTTGTGGAACCTGGGAGGGGGTCCATGTAACATTTCCTATAAAGGGATTATTAGAATGTTGCCCTGTATTGATAGTTTTAGAAGATGGGCAATCTCTATGGGTGTGTCCCTTCTTTCCGCAGCTAAAGCAGGTTATCTGTCCAGATGAAGCCTGAGGCTGACTTCGCCTCCAAGACCGACAGTCTCTGGCCCAATGTTTTCCTTTTCTGCACCTTGGGCATGGTCCAGGTGGGGCCCTCCGAGGGGTGGAGTTGCGATTATTAGAATAGTTTCTCCGATTATTGTTTATCCTTTGAAGTTTATTGTTTCTCCCCCCTAAAGCTGTTTGACATTTCATCCCTCTCCTGATCCTCCTGCTGTATGGGATAAGCCTCTATATCATCCTGTCTTCTATGGGAGGTTAAACCGACATTTCTACAGGCCTTTAGATACCCCATGAGGTCATCCTTTTCCTTAATACTATATAGTAATGCTCGACATTTTTGATTAGCATTCTCATATGCTAAGTTTCGTTTTAGGACTTCTTGAGTGGTTGGGTCTTGAACCTGTCTTTGGATTGTTTCACATAATCTCCCAACAAAATCAAAGTATGGTTCATCACAACCCTGGTAAATTTTCGTATAGCTACCTAGAAATTCTGGGTTGGAACCTACTCTTTCCCACGCTTTTAATGCTGTCTCCCGAACAAATTTTAAAATAGGTTCAGGTAATGTCAGCTTGTTTTGCTTTCTTTTTCCATTCACCTTCACCTTTTAGCATGGCAAAAAGTTATAGTATGGCCTGATTCCTTTTCTCTTAAAGTGTCAATATTCGGTTAACCCCATCTGCATACCACATTTGCCATTGCATGTACTGTGATTTGTTTAGACAAGTATGGGCTACCATTTCAAAGTCTCCCAATACCCACTGACTATTTTCGCTCCAATCAGCTAAATATTTTAAAGTATAAGGACTTGATATTCCAAACCTGTCGCAAAGCCTTCCTAAACGGGGTTATTGACTCAATTTTTAAGTCTTCATGAATCGGTTTTACTTTATCTTTAGATTGGTCATGAGAAAGATTGCTGTGCTTTTGCTCTTTGATTCGAGCTAACCTGTTCCTCCCGTTCTTCCTCATCAGAGCTTGCAGTATCTGGCAGAGGAACATCTACCCCATTGAGGGTATTAACTCTGGGGAGATTTTCAGCTTGGGAATTTGCCTCCTCTGGGTTTTCCTGTTCCTCCCTCTAAGTTATCAGCCACATTAGAATTCTTTTTTAGATTTTTTGCTGGGAATGTATACACCTTTTTTCAAGTCTACAGCCTTGGGGCGTGTTTGTGAATGGCTTTTAGTTGGTTCACGCCTCAGTATTGGGTATGCGCTAGGTCCTGATTGATAAGTTATGAAATCAGAAATCTCCCTGCGTAACACATCCATTTCTTGGTTTAAGTTTTCAAGTTTCCTATATATTTCTTCCTTTTGTTCTTTCAATCTTATGTGTAACTTCCAAACCTCCTCTTTCTGTCCATCTATTCTATCTCTCTGTTTGTCAATTTCTTCCCTCTAAGATAGTGCTGATTTTATCGATATCCTTCTTCTGCTTTTCAAACTTTACTTCAAATTTTAAATCCTGTTTAATAATTTTACTTTCCTGTTCTTCTAATTTTTCTTTGAATTTTAAATCCTGTTCTTCTAATTTTTCTTTGAATTTTAAATCCTGTTCTTCTAATTTTTCTTTGAATTTTAAATCCTGTTCTTCTAATTTTTCTTTGAATTTTAAATCCTGTTCTTCTAATTTTTCTTTTGAATTTTAAATCCTGTTCTTCTAATTTTTCTTTGAATTTTAAATCCTGTTCTTCTAATTTTTCCTCAAATTTTAAATTCTGTTTAATAATTTTACTTTCCTGTTCTTCTAATTTCTTTTCAAATTTTAAACTCTGTTTAATAATTCTGTCCTCAAGCTTTAAGACCAGTCTACCTGTAGTTTTATGATCCTCACTTATTTCTTTAATCGCTGAGTAAACCTCGTCCCTTAAGACTGCATTCAATTTATTACTTTCTTCCCTTTCTCTATTAAACATTGTCCTTACATAAAGGTACAGTTTAAAAATCGCAAGGACCCAGATGATTTGTGAAAAGATAGAGTAGTTCTCAGAAAGGAATTTTATAGACTGGGCTATGTATGGTTCTGAGCCAATAAAAGATACAATGTATCTATACCATGAGATATCCATCATTTTACTCACGGTTCGGAGGCAGATGATCTCTGTCCGATGATAATTAGACCAGACGATGTTCGTGGTGCCCACCCAGGGACGCCAAATGTTGGGGCGCTCCGCTGGGGTCCCCGACAGTGCCGGGAAGCGAGTTCCCTTCTACCTCCGAAGCCGGCGAGGAACGGATGAAAACTCAGGAATCCGATGCAGTTTTAAAAGGCTTTACTTATCACAGGTTCAGGCATACAAATCAGCAAAAAGGGAAAAACCCGATGCTTAGGATTCCAGGCTAGAACCCCAGCCACGTGTAGGCCAAGATGGCGACCACCACGTGTAAAAGCTTCCAAGGGGAATGAACGCTCACAAGGAGAGAGATCCCACAAGGAAGAAGAAGGAAGCGAGAGCGGGAACCGGCTAGTTTATATCCCTGTAACTCAGACCTTCCTCCCACTGTTATGGAAAGCAGGGAGGGTCCAATGCCCTTAGGTAATCCCTCCCTGCACCTCACCTAGGGCCTTTACTGTGCTAATGTTTTGAGCCGAAATCTGCTTAGGAATGATTTTGTAGTGTAGAGAAGGGGGTTTCTGAGATGGCATGTCTCTGTACCTTGACCAACACCAATGCCAGTTAAATATTTCTCCAAGCCTTCACAAGTCTCCTCTACTTCATTGTAGTTTTATATTTTAGTTGCCTTTGAGTATATCAGGGAGCCATGCTTGTTTGCTTGGAAGCAAACAGCATTTCTCTCTGGTCTAATTACTTAGGTGTCCTACGTGGCCAGGCTAATATGCTGGTAAGATCTAGCTAGTCCCACGATGATTGTGATAGCATGGGAGAATATTTATACCAGCTAGTACAGCATACATGGTCGGATAAACTGCCACATTTAGACTACCCCCTTATCTACGGAGTGATTTGCGGGAGGGCAATCCAGAGCAGATGCAGCGGCCCTTAGGAGTCCTGCAACAGTGCTCTAAGTTTTATTATTTCCTTCCTCCTTCCTGGATTGGGTTCCTTTTGTTGTTGTTTTTAAGATCTTTTGTTGTAAATTCAAGATGTCTATGTGGGCCTTTCCTTCCTGATGAATGCTTGCAGAGCTATGAAATTTCCTTTAAACACTACCTTTGTGATGCCTCACAAGTCCTGGTAGCTCATGTCCTCATTCTCATTTGATTTATTCTCCAATTTCCTCTCTAACCAACTGGTGCTCAGTAGTGACCTGTTTAATTTACAGGTGTTTAATTCTCCATTTTTTTTTTTTGCTTTTTGGGTCACACCCGGCGATGCTCAGGGGTTTCTCCTGGCTCTGCACTCAGGAATTACTCCTGGCGGTGCTCAGGGGACCATATGGGATGCCGGGGATCGAACCCGGGCCAGCACAGGTCGGCGCGTGCAAGGCAAACGCCCTACCCGCTGGGCTATCACTCCAGCCCCAATTCTCCATTTCTATGTGTGATTAATTTCTATTTTCAGTGCACCATGTTATGAAAGATAGTTGATATAATTTCTATAATAATAATGAAATAATTGCTTTAAAAAAGAAAAGAAAATTTCTGTTACAAATATAGAAATTATCTTCAGACATTTAAATGTAGGCTTGAGTCGAAATTTAATCAAAGTAAATTAGATAATTAGCGCCACTACATTTTTAGAAATAAGCAGAATAGTCACAAGAGTCAAATAGTATAACCTAGCACAAAGACCATGTCTAAAATGATAAATGCCCTTATTTTAAGGAAGTTTATATGTGTTTGTTATTGCATCCCTAGCTGAAAAATCAATAAAACATTTTAATATGATTATTAGAAAGTCTTTTTCCCAAACTATCATCCAAGGTACCTCTTCTTAGGGGAATGGCACACCTGGCTAAGCTCAGGGTTTATTCCTGGTTCTGCACTCAAGGATTACTCCTGGCAGTGCTCAAACATCATATGTCAGGAATTCAACTGGGATGGCTGCATGAACGGCAAACTCCCTAACTGCTGTACTATCACTTCAGCGCTGCAAAATCATTTTTTTGAGCTTCACGTGAGCTTCACAAGTTCAGAACAGCATCTGTACGTTCATGTCACTAGAAAGACTCATGGAATGCAAGATATATTTGTACTGACAGTTAACATTAATTATAAGTATATATAATTGGATACAATTATATGCCCATAAAATACAATACATTATATTCTAATGTATGTGTGTATACATGTATTGGGATCCAGCAAGCACAATGCAGGTGGAGTATAAAGAAAAATCCTTTACAAACTTCCAGTGCTTTCTGGATCCTGCAATCAGATACATCCAATGTTCTCCTTTCTCTACAAGCAAACATATGATGATACATGCGTACTGTTTCTTCCAAGGAAAACACATTAGAGATGAAGTGCCAAATTTTTATATAGGTTGATCACATGAATACCTTTGTCTTGAAATTAAGCCAAAATTTCAGACTGGAAGTGTAAAGCAGACTTCACCACAAATGTAGGCATTTGTAAATCTAGACAGAGTAAGTCAAACTTATCCATAACAGATCCTAGAGGGGTTGTTGGATTCAATTTGCTAGTATTTTGTTGAACATCTCTGAACATTCCAAAGCCTTAGTCCCAAATGCCAGACAAGGGCAAAGCTTTCTATCAGATTCTTCTGAAGATAGCAGTATTGTTATATTAACCTTATTCTACACATCACTCTTTTAATCAAGAATATTTGTTATAGGAAATAGAAACTTTATGCTTATCTACCTTTGTCTACCTACCTAAGTCTAAATAAGCAGTTATATTCAACTTTGGAGTGATCACTGGAGTTATTGGTAGCAATGATAACTATTAGTATATATAGGTAAATGTCACTACCAACTTTAATAGCAACTTTTTTGGACATAATTCCTATAATGTTTATTTTCTTGTAGTTTATTTACATTTTTATTTATAAATCTGTTCAAAGACTATTAAAGTACTTAAGGTACTTTAAGTTAATGAGATCATGAAAATCTAAGATGGTTCTGTAATAAATTCTTTCCTTCTTATTGTTTATTTTCACCCTTTTTTTAATCTGTTATCTTTTTTTAACAGGACAGATTTTCTGCAGTTTAAGGAACAACCATGGAGTTCAGACGAGTGAAGGACTATTTATCCTGGATCTACTATCAATACCAAATAATTAGCTGCTGTGCTGTCTTAGAGCCTTGGGAACGATCCATGTTTAATACCATATTACTTACTATTTTTGCTATGGTGGTATATACTGCCTATGTTTTTATCCCAATTCACATTCGCCTGGCTTGGGAATTTTTCTCCAGAATGTGTGGCTATCACAGTACAATGTCTAATTGATCTTGTTTGTATCTTGTGAATTGGCATTGTATGTATATCTGACTTACAAATTATCGATTTAGTTGAAAATTGTACCTTCTTTACTACTTGACTTGAAAAGCTTCTTCTCTATGCACTCTTTACCCTGCCTGCAATTTGAGATCAGTATTTAGTTAGGCTCTTTTGCACATGCTACATTGCGTATCATAGTACAGTTAATAATGTTACCTCACATACCATATTCTCAAAATTCAAATCTGTGACTTTATGTTTTGTTTTTAATCCAGAATTTTTATATATTTTCTGTAGATGTATAAGAGAACTATCAGATCTATCATGTTTAATCTGCTTCTTGATACTAAGCGATGTACTTTTTAAAAATTGTTTACACGTTCTTGGCTTCCTATCAAAAGTATTCTATCCTTATTTATAATATCCTACATGCAATTGCATATAATATTTGAAGATGTTATAAGGTTCTCATAATATCTTATTTTTGATAAATAGATAATATTCAAAACTATCTTACTTCCAAATAAAACAGTAGATTAGTGATAATCTTTCAGAAATACTACATAAGTTGTTTCAAATACCCCCTAAAAGTCTTTTTTTGTTTGTTTGTTTGTTTGTTTGTTTGTTTGTTTGTTTTCTGGTCACTTCAGGTGATGCTCAGGGGTTACTGCTGGCTTTACACTTAGGAATTAATCCTGGAGGTTCTCAGGGGAGCATAGGGGGGACCGAGGATTGAATCCCGGTTGACTGCATGCAAGGCAAGTACACTGCTTGCTGGACTATCACTCCAGCCCTAAAAGGCTTTTTTATGTTAAAATCAACAATGTTGATTTTAGATAACTCCATATTACAACAAAAAAGTAATTTTAAGTATTAGAAACAAAATATGATCAAAATAAATTTAGATATTGTGATGTTGCCTTGCCTTGCAACAGATGAGGTGTAGAAAAACTAAGGAATTGCTTTCTGCTGCTTTGCTGAGTGGAGAGAATGCTGTGGGGGGTGGGAATATATTTTTACAGAAAGAAAAAAGCTAATAAGATGAAAAATAATATTCTACTAGCAGAAACTCGTCAGTCCTTAGCTAAATGATTTGATACAGAGACTCATTTGAAGAGCAGTTAGTATTTCCTAAATATTCTTTGAAGTGTTTGTCTTTAAAATATACAAGTTCCTTTTGCTTCTTCAAGTCTGTGTCTCTCTTTAACATGCATCTTGCTTACTTGTCTCTGTTTTGTTGCTTGCCGACTTTTTGCTCTGGAGAAACCTGTATTCTCCCCTGACCATACACTTTTTTCCTTTCCTTCCCTCACATCTTTCTAATAAGTTTCAATAAATCTGCCTTGCTTCACCAAAAATAAAAGAAATAAAAATAAACTATACAAGTTTTTAATTAATTGCTGAATCAGAGATGAATGCAAAAAAAAAACATTGTTGTTTATCTCTCCTCTTTTTTTTGCTTAATAAATATTGAATTTGAAGGGTAAAATGTGAATAAATTTTAAATGATATATATGTCCTAATTGTGTTATAAAATACCATAAAAAGCTACAATCTCCAATAATCATGCATGTTTATTTTAAAAATCAAATGCATTTTAAAGATAAAACCAACGTGATATGCTTTTATTAGTTTTGCAAAATGACAGATTAAATTTTATAAATAACATCAGCATTCAGATTTGTTTTTACTCATTTTTCTCTAAATGTCAAGTTGCTTACATATATATCAGTTTCTCTTCAAATTATTCATTGCTTACAATGTATCAACTAATCTGAAAGTGGTAACACAAAACTACTATTTGTTAGTCTTCTCCATGTCAGGCAGAGTTTGCACATTGAAGCAGGCATTGTTTCCTGCTAACAGATATGCTATCTGTTAAAAGCACATTTCATGCTTAAGTACTTGTGGCAAAGCTAGGAAGCAAATCCAGTTTTGAGGTAAACTAAGCCCTAAAATATTAGGCATGTGTAAGCACATCAGAGGGGCAATGCAAGCAAATGAAGCTTGATGGAATTAGGATCATCAGTGCATTTGGGAGCAAAACATGAACAAGAGGGATAAGAGTCAGACAAAGTGACAGACAAAATTGGTTAAACAACAAAAAAGTCCATGTTTCAGCTTCTGCCCTTGCTGCTTACCTAGACAATGTTGTTAAACTGTGTTTACAATGTTGTTAAACTGTGTTTACACACTTCTATGCTGCACAGGTTCATATGATCAATCTGAAGAACTGCCTTCACAGTGAATTATTTAAAAGAGAACTCTTAGTTAAGTATAAATTTGAAAGTATTTTCAGGTCACAGTGATTATATACCTTTGTAAGACACAGATCCCTAATATTAACAGATATATACACTGATCTTAAATTATTTTTCTAAAAACAAGAATAAAAAGTGATGTGAATAACCCTAGTAAAATATAATACCGAATATTGCAGATCACTACTTCACCTGGCTTGTCAAATGTAAGCATTACCTCTCACCATCAAAACTTTTTCTTGTTTTTGTTTTTGGTTTTTGATCTACACCAGGCAGTGCTTAGGGCTGACTCCGGCTCTGCACTCAGGGAACACTACTGCCAGACTCCGGGGAACAAATGCGGTGCTGAAATCTCTCTCAGGTGCACCTCCTGAATGGCAAGTGCCCTACGCACTGTCCTATCACCCAGGCTCCTAAACTTTCCTAAATGGGGAGAGTGAACCGCGCAACAATGTGCATGTAGCAGGATTTATGTCTTACTCTGGGCTCAGGGATCACTGCTGGTGGGGGTGGAGACCATATACAGTGAAGACTTCATGTATTAGAGAAATAATATAGCTGGTAAAGCACTTGCCTTGAATGTAGATGACCCAGGTTTAGTTCCTGGCACCTTATATAGTACACTGAACAATGCCTGGAGTGACCTTTACACACAAAGTCAGAACACTGTATGGCTCCAAAACAAAACAATAACAACAGCAACAAAAAATCATAGTCCCCAATCTTGCTTAAATTTGTTTAAAATTTTTGGAGGGGTATAAAATATTTCATTGGCTTATGACATTGTGTGGATTTCAGATATTATAGATCAACATGTACACACACAGATACACACACATATTCTATACCACTACAACTTTTAGGTTGTTAAGGTCTATTTTATCCATACTCTGTCTTTTAATAGCCTTAATTTTTTCTTATAGTCCCATAAAAATACCTTAACTTTTAATTTATTTGTAGTGTTGTTACTTTATATACCACATATGAGTGAAATAATGCACATTTGTCTTCATCTAAGCTGATTTATATCACTAAACATAATATCCTAGATTAACCCACACTGCTGCAAATGGTAGGGTTTTAAACTGTGGTTTAAATGTTTTTAAATGTTTTATCATTTCTTTTCTATAACTTCTTCATCCAAAGACAGTCCTTATCTAAACATCTCTCCATTGGTACATGGGTTGATTCCTACTCCTTCCATTAGAAAACAGTGCTATGATGAACATAGGGATCTATGTGTATCTATTTCAAACCAGTGTTTTTTTATTCTTTGAGTAATCTTTGGGGATAACTAGATTGTATGACTTTTGTTGTTCTAGGAAGCTATCATTTTCCATAACAGCTAAAACAATTTATGTTCCCACCAAAGTATTCACCAACTAAGGGTTCTTTACATATCCTCTCCTACACTTGTTTCTTGTCTTTTGGATATGTATGAGATATTTCCTTGTTGGTTTTGATTTTCTTTGTTCTAAAACAAGATGCTTGATTTTCACCACTGGAAGTGCTATAAGTTGAGTAGTTGCTGGTGAGAAAGGAGTGGTCTAACTAGAAGAAAAGATATATAATGAGAAAGATTCATGTCCTTGTCTATTCAATAGATGAAATATTCATCTAGCAAAAAATATCAAATGAGGGGCCGGAGCGACAGCCCAGCGGGTAGGGTGTTTGCCTTGCACGCGGCCATCCTGTGCCGGCCCGGGTTCGAATCCCGGCATCCCATATGGTCCCCGAGCAGAGCCAGGAGTAATTCCTGAATGCAGAGCCAGGAGTAACCCCTGAGCATTGCCGGGTGTGACCCAAAAAAACAAAAAAAAATCAAATGAAAACGTCTGATAGCTTATAGATAATACTTTGATCACTTGTATCACTTGTATCATTTGTCTTCCTGATTTGCTCAAGCAGGCACCAGTAACATCTCCATACATTCTGTCATGTGCTAGTATAGCACAAGGGCATCTGATCACTCCAGGAACATGAAGAGAGGGCCTCCGACCATTCCTTCTGGTCATGGGAATGAGGTCTATAATTGTTTCTGGTTTTTTGGAATATCAAATATGACACGGGTAGCTTGCCAGGATCTGCAGTGCGGGTTGTATACTCTCAGTAGTAGGCTCTCATCTTGTGCTTTTACTGGTGAACCGCACAGCCGCAATGGGGAGAGAAGGGCTTTTCTCTTAGGTGGAGCTCTGATGAGCTATGGAGTCTGGATTTTGAAAATGGTGACCCTCGTGGTGTAGGGAATCCTCTGGCTTCTTGCGAGGCTCTATTGGGATGGTGGGTCAACACTAGAACTAGCCTTCCCTCCCGGATGCCTCATGATCAGATGAGCACAGGGAGAGTCGGTAGCAGCTCTGCCCCATGTGTCTGAGATAGTAAAGCAGGTAGGCCACTTGCCTTGCATGGGGTCAACCAGGGTTTGCTCCGTGGTTCTTCATAGGGTGACTCCTGTGCACCATCAGGAGTAATTGCTGGGGCCAGAGTACAGCTGGTAAGGCATTTGCCTTCCACATGGCTGACCTAGGTTTGATTCCCAGCATCCAATATGGTCCTTCAAGCACCACCAGGAGTAATTCCTGAGCCAGGGGTAATCCCCGAGCATCACCGGTGTGACCCCCGCCCCCACAAAAAAAAAAAAGAAGAAAAAAAAGGAGTGATTTTTGAGCAAAGATTCAGGAGTAAACCCTGAGCACTACTGGTTGTACCCTTTCCCGCTGCCTCTGCAAAAGAAAAAAATCTTTCTCTTGAGCCAGGGAGACAGTGCCAAGGGTGGGCTGTGTACTTTGTATGCAGGTTAACTGGGGTTACATGCAGTGACCGCCCCAATCACCACATAATACTTTGTTACGAAAAATTATATCATTCTTCCAGCCCTGAAATAACCTATCCCTAAATGAAAGAAAATGCCCAGTTTCAAAGAAGTGGAGGGAAAAAAAGAAAAGTCCTTTGCTCACATCAGTATATTCTCTGCCTTTCCTATGTAACATCAGAGAAAATTATAGCGCTAACACTACCTCAGTAGTACAAATGACCCATGTGACATTATAAAGGCTCAGTAACATAATGTACTGGTAAATGAATTTACTTGCTTTTAATTCTGGTTCAGGGACATTGAGCTATTCTAGGGAAACTTTGTCATTGCTATTTTTATTGGTTCATCTACAAGGATTTAAATCTTTGGCCAAGTTAGTGAGGTTCTGAGAAAGTGGTGACCCTCCTTTGTACTTGCTTTCTGTCATATTTTGCTCCTGTATTTGTTCTCATAACAATTCCACAAAATTCTTTTTTCTAAAAGAAGGAATATTTAAATAGGTTAATTTCACAGTATTAAATTACAGCATTAATCATAACACTGGTCCCCCTACAGGAACAGAGTTTAGATATAACAAAGACAGAATTCAGGACTCTAGTCCCCTGCACATATATCCCACCCCGGGCAGACTTCACAGCCCTGGAGTCCGTGAGAACCTCCCTATCCGTTGGCATCCCGTTCCCAGGTCCCTCAGTCCTTCCAGGGTTGGCCCTGCCACTTGGTCCACCAGGGCCCCTCGGGGAACCTGGCGTATACGATTGGCCTGCCACTCCGGCCCTTCCCAGAGTGCAAACTCCATTCACATGGGCGTCATATGAATATTCACATAGTCATACTCAAGTACTTGCAAATGCACACTTCCACACATATATGTAAATGATTATGCATGTTCACATATGTGCACATATATTTACATAGATGCATACAGTTAAAACATGTGTATACATGTGCATTCATCTAAATAGATGTGCAAATGTATGTTCACATTTGTTTACATCACAAATATGTACATATTTGCACTTGTTCACATGTATATACATGTTCACACACTTGTGCATAAATGAATACATTTAAAAACATGAGTACTAATGTACATGCATGTTTTCGCACATAATTTTACATGTGCATTCATGGAACACATTTTCACAAATGCCTTCATGCTCACTTTTTCATGTATGTACATTATATGAGCTCACATAATATGGCGCAATTCTCATGCATAAGCATATCCACAGATGTTCAAACATATGTACATACATCTTCAATATATGTTCATGCATGTGCATCCTTATTCATCTGTAATGCATGTGCACACATGTTAACATGCATATGTATGTGTCCATAGGTTCATTTGTGCTCTCATGTACAAATGTGCACATGTTCACATATAAACATAGGGACTTGTTACAGACCTGTGCTCATATTTTCATATGTATGTTGCACTTGTCAACATGAACATGCATGTTCACACATGTGCACATGTTCACATATATACATAGGGACTTGTTACAGACCTGTGCTCATATTTTCATATGTATGTTGAACTTGTCAACATGAACATGCATGTTCACACATGTGCACAAATGTACACATTTACAAATGTGTGCTAGAGTACATGCATGTGCACATTTTTCAGACATAAGTACATTCTTGTGCACTCATATTCACATGTACATGCCAATGTCACTAGTTCAACACATGTACACACATGTTCAAACTGCTATATGTGCATTTGTTACAATTATATATGTGCACTTGTGTGCACACATTTTCATATGCATGTTTGTGTGTACATATTTACATACATATGTATACACTTCCACATGAATGCACTTATGTGCACATTTGTATGTACATCTTCACACATGTACATAGGTGGGTACTCATGTACATACATGAGCACATTTGTGTGCAAATATATTCACATTTTTTCACACTTATATACATATGTAAACATTCACATGTGTGCACACATGTGCATATTTACATGCATGTCCACAGACATTTTCGTTCTGTGGTCCTTGTGTGGAGTGGGGCTGCCCCGTTGCTGGCAACACAGGGGCAAAGGGGAGCCTGGGGGAGTGGTGGCTGGGCAGGTCTAGCATAGACCCTGGGGCCCCACAACTGTGGAGCAGCTCCAGACCAGGCCCCATGGGCAGAGCCTGGGATGCGGGGTCGGCTTGGGGTGCATAGGTATGGCTGCCTCAGAAGGAGCATGGCTGGCCCTTGGCGGGCCCTGGGGGCGCTGGCGACACTGGGCAAACAGGGCCGACACGGGGAGAGGGGGACAAGACGGGGGAGATCCCCTAGTGTTGTGCGTCCTGGGCGTGCACCCTGGGTCCTTGGGCGTGCGCCCTGGGTCCTTCAGTGGTCGAGCTGGCCCTGGGGCGGGGTCGCCAAGGCCACCTGAGCTGGGGAAGGATGCAGGGGGTGCATGCCGGAGCCCTAGTGCTGTGGGGTCACCCTGGAGGCGGGCCCCTGGGTTCTGAGGGGTTGGCAGGGCCTATCCAGGATAGACCCAGGAGTCAGCAGCCCCACCAGCAGGACTCAGGCTGGTGGGGTTGGCCCCATGCCGTCAAAGGCCTCCCTGCCCTGGCTGTGATTTCTGCTGACCCTGCGGGGGACAAGAAAGGAAACAGGAGGTCTCGGGCAGAAGAGGGAGGCCACAATATCACTTCTCTCACTAGGTGGTGAGGCTTTGGGTGAAACATACTTTTCCTCCAGGCTAGCTGTGCCTTCCTTGTGTTTTTATTATTTGGGGTATTTATAATTATTTTTATTAATTTAGGTATTCTGGCAGTGCTTGGGGCTAACTCTTGACTCACTGCTCAGGGATCACTTCTGGTAGAGTATAGGGGGATATCCTTGGGATGTGGGTATCTAACTAATGTTGGCTGTGTGCGTGCACGGTAGGCACCTTAACCTATATGCACTTCCCTTGGGGGGGTGTCTGCCAGGAACCCTCCACCCCATTCTGCCAGCCCAGCACTTGTCAGAAACCTGACCTCAGGAGGAGCCGAAGCAACCATTTGGGTACTTACAAGGCCCTGATTTTGGGGGTGCTGTGGGCGAGTGACTCGGAACATTAACCCCGAGACTCAGACACCTATGGAATGGGCGCTGGAAGCAAAAGCGAAGTGGATGGCTGGGAACACTTTTCACTTCCAGTTCCTAGGAGCATCCCTCTTTGGCCATGGACATCTAGGATACATCTTAGGTGAAACAAAAATGCACAACAACAGGAGAATCTTGCCATGAGCCACCTTCTTCCTGCACAGTTTCCCAGACTGTCGATGAAGACGAAATTTTTCCAGCGGCATCAAAGTGTTTCTGGGAGGAAATGCTGCAGCGCCACCTGGCGGCCCTGAACAGAGAGCGTCAGCTCGTCCTGGTTTCGCGTTTTCAGGAGGTCTCTGGGCAAACGGGGTTCCTCTGGGGTCCCGCTAAGCCTGGAAGCTTGGGGATGACCAGGAAGGGCCCCCCAGTCCAGGTCCCTGACCTCACTCACTCACCAGTCCAGGTCCCCAGTCCAGGTCCCTGACCTCACTCACTCACCAGTTCTGGGTACTCTGGGTGACATGGACTCTTGAAACCTGGTCCCAAATCCCCAAACCCCAAGGACCGAACCCCATGATGGATGGGGTCCAAGAGGGTCAGGTTCACCAGCTTTGGTAGTGTTACCTGTGACTGCCATCCTAAAGTGAGATGGACACTGAAATGTAGTAGAAGCCCTCCACCCCAATTAAAAATATAGACATATAATAAAAACTATATATATATATATATGCATATATATATATATATATATATATGTATAAAGTCTGGGCTCTGAATGTGCAGGCGTGTGGGAAGAAGGGCCTCACCTCCCAGAACCTCAGCTCCAGATGTGAATGTGGGGGCACAAATCAGGGCATATTGTTCAGGTGAGAGACAGTATGCCAGAAGCCGGTGTAGGGTTTTGAGATTTTGTCTCCAACAAGACAAGTGAAAGAAGGTGTGTGGGAAGCAGGCGCTGTGGACCAAGCTGGTCCAGGCTCTCCCCAGGGGCACATGCCCTTTCGCCCCCTTGTCCTGTGTCACTCGCTCAACAAACATTGGCAGGGCCCAGAGTGATAGTCTAGCAGTAGAGTATTTGCCTTGCACACAGTCAGCCAGGGTTTGATCTCTGGCATCCCATATGGTCCCCTAAGCACCTGCTGGAGTGATTTCCGAGTACAGAGGAAGGAGTAACCCCTAAGCATTGCAGTGAGTAGCCCAAAAGACAAAGCAAAACAAAACAAAACAAAAAAAAACAAATATTTGCAATAAAGCAGGGGGTGGGGGTCAGGCAGTGGAGAAACCTTGTTTAAAATCATGCAACAGGGCCGGAGCGATGGCCCGGGTTCGATCCCCGGCATCCCATATGGTCCCCGAGCACCTCCAGGAGTAATTCCTGAGTGCAGAGCCAGGAGAAACCCCTGTGCATTGCCAGGTGTGACACAAAAAAGAAAAAAAAATCATGAAACAGAGGTGGGGAGAGAGTTCAGGGAGTAGGGCATGCAGCATACCTAGGTTCGATCCCCAGCATCCCAGAGGGTCCCCTGAGGCAGTCAGGAGTGATTCCTGAGGTCAGAGCCAGGGGTATGCCTTGAGCATTACTGGATGTGGCTCTAGAACAAAGAACTTGATACAAAATGGAACCAGGGTGGTATGGAAGAGGGTAGTATCAGTGCCAGATCTTACAGGGACTTGGGCAACTCTGCAGAATAGCCTGGGAGAACAGAAATGCAGAAAGATGGGCCAGCACAGGGGACATTTCCAATGACCCCCATTTCTGTATACTGCAGGTGTAGACCCCCCGGGGCTCTGCAGCATGCAAAGCAAACGCCCTGCCCACTATGCTGCTGCTCCAGGCTCTCCCTCAGAAACTTCTGGAACTGAGACATTTCTCTCCTCCACTGCCCTGGCCTTGGCCAGTCCATTAGCCACAGATGCAGCCCACAGGAGGACACCTCCTTTGCTGTTGTACAGACCGGCCTAAGGGAGCTTAACTGTCTGAGCAAGCGTTTTACGTACGCACCAGGTTCCATTTTTGTGTGTGTGTTTTGTTGGTGCGCTACCCCAGTGGTGCTCAGGTCATACTCTTGGCTTTGCACTCAGGGGTCACTTCTAGTGGACTCCAAGAGAGTGCTGAGAATTGAATCCAGGTCAGCCACATGCAAAGCAAGCCCTCCTTGATCTACTATGGCTCCAGCCCACTGGTACATCATGGTCTCTGGAACACCACAAGAAAAGCCTGTGAGCCTCAAAAACAACAAAAAGAAGAAACATCCATATTTATGCCAACAAGCAGCCCTTTCAATGCAGGGTCACCAGCCACGTGACCCAATAGACACCCACTCTCCTAAATATGCCGTCACCGTGATTTCTACTGGGCCGAACTCAGCATGAGTACTGAGAGAACTTAGTATAAATTTCATAGACTTAAGGCCAGCCAACATTCTACAAAAGAACAATTGTAAGGGGCCAGACCAAGTACCTGTTCCCATAATCATTGGCGTCTTTACCAACATGCAGCCATCTGTGTGGTTGCTACAAAAATAGGGCAATCAGGGTCCGAGTGATAGTACAGCAGGGAGGGCTTTGCCTTGCATTTGGCCAACTCTGGTTCGATTCCTAACAACCAATATGGTTTCCCCAAGCACCACTTAGACTAATTCCTGAGCCAGCAATGAATTCTGAGCACTGCCAGGTATGTCCAAAATCAAAAACAAAAATAAAAAGAATAAGACTCCAAACAAGTTGGGTCCAGAGTGATAGTACAGCAGGTAGGGAGTTTGCCTTGCACACGGCTGACCCGGGTGCTATCCCCAGCATCCCATATGGTCCCCAAGCACTGCCAGGAGTGATCCCTGAGTACAAAACCAGGAGTCATACCTTAGCACCACCAGGTATGACCCCAAAACAAAAAGTGGTGATCTAGTAATATGGGGGTCCCCACAGATGCCAAGTTCCTTGGCATGGAACTTGGCCTTGTCTTGGCCACACTCCTCTCTGGAACTTTCTTGGTGCTGCCTCATACCATGTCTCACACCCTGAGTCCTGACCTCAACCCACTGGACCATCACTAAAACTACCCATGCGCCTAACTCTGTCCTCCTACCCCACCCTGGAGACACCTGTTGAGAATTAGGTAAATAAAGGAGACGGACAATATGGGTCATCTGTAGGCCCTTTCAACCCAGAAGCCTGCTTCCATGGATGGTCATGGAGGAGCAGAAAGTCCTAAAAGTGCCCAGTCTCTGCTCCTTCTCCAGGAAGAATCTCTTCGTGAGAAAGCCATTGTTGGGGCCAGAGTGATAGCGCAGCAGATAGGGTGTTTGTCTTGCATGCGGCCAACCTGAGTTTGATCCCCGGCTTCCCATATGGTCCACCTAGCACTGCCAGGAGTAATTCTTGAGTGAAAAGCCATGAGTAACCCCCTGAGAGTCACCAGGTATGACTCAAAAAGTAAAGAGAGAGAGAGAGAGAGAGAGAGAGAGAGAGAGAGAGAGAGAGAGAGAGAGAGAGAGAGAGAGAGAGCCCATTGCACAGATGCTTGTCCCGATAAACTAAGGCCCTCAGATGTGTGAAAGTCTAGACTGGGTAGATTAAGGTAGTTAGGCAGTTGGACAAAAGTGTTCTGGGACTGGAACATTGTGCAGTGAGTATGATGTTTGCTTTCATGGTTAGCATTAGGGTTTGATCTCCGGCATCCCATGTGGGGTTCTCCAAGCCCCCATCAGAAATAATTCTTGAGTGTATGTGGAGGTTATTCGGGGTGCATGGACTCATACCTCATGGTTGCTTTTTATCTCTCTCGCTCTTGCTCTGTCTCTCTCTGTCTGTGTATTTGTGTGTTTTTGTGTCTATCTGTCTGTCGGTCTGTCTGCCTGTCTGTCTGTCTGTCTGTCTCTCTCTCTCTCTGTGTATCTCTCTCTTTCCCTTTTCTCTAGTACTGCTCAGGACTTCCTCCGGCTCTGAGCTCCAGGATCACTCCTGGTGATGCGCAGGGGACCCTATGATGCCAGGGATCAAACCCTGGTCAGCTGTGTGCAAGTCAAAAATATCCTCCCAGCTGGACACTGGCTCCAGCCTCTGTCTCTTTTTCCTAATCCTCATGGAGTCTCTGTTTCAGGCCTTGATTCCCAGCCTCCCCTCATCCAGGGGCCACAAACCCTCCTCAGCTGCAGCTGGATGTTCCTCTTGCTGTTGTTGAAACAGACGGGCACCTCAATGCAGCAGCAGTAAATTCTGCTGTCACTCTCCCTGATGCTGGACATGATCAGGGGCACATTGCCCGAAGAGATGGGATTCTGGAGGCTGCAGGGGAGGCAGGCCCTGGAGAGGACCCCAGTGCCATCTGTGTGTCATCCGTGTGCGTCAGCTCATCCTTGCACTTGTAATTGGGACATGAGCCCTAGCTCCAGCACCTGCTATTGCTCTGTGGGGACCCTGAGGGGTGCTGGCAGGGCAGCCTCCCAGAACCCAGGAAACACATGACCACGTCTCTGAGACAGCCAGGCTGCAGAGAGGAAAGGGAGGGCCTCGTCACGTCAGCTCTGTAGTAGGTGGTGAGACTTCCACTACCTCTCAGGGGGTGGAGGGGGGCATGCCAATGGAGCTCAGGGCTACTCCTGGCTCTGTGCTCAGGAGTGTTCCTGGCAGTGCTCAGAGGAGTTTATACCATGCTGAGGATGAAACCAGAGACAGCAGCTGTGTAGGCTAAGCTGTAAATGAAGTCGCTGCTGGGAGCTCTGGAAAGATAGTACAGTGCAGATGGTGCTTACCTTGCATATGGCTGTCTTGGGTTTGATCCCAGCACCCCATAGGGTGAGCCCCACCATTATAACCCTGGAGTGCAGAGCCAGGAGAGAGGCTTTGAGTACCTATAGCAGAAAACCCTAAAAACAGGCACCAACAATAAAACTCAAGAGTAATTTGGATACTCCAAACCAGTATCACAGACAGAAGAGAGTGATGGGCCAAGCGGCTGTCAAAGAGATGATAGCTCTGTGGCATTTTCCTCTTTTTACCAAGGATGCTTCTGTTTGGGTCAGCTGATTACAATACTGAAAAGAAAAAGCACAACAGAAAACGCAGAGGGCAGTGGACAAAGCAGGGAGGTGAGACACACACGAGACTTCCATGCGACCTCATCCAGGCCGCACTTGTGTTTGGGGAGCAAGGTCATCTAATAGTGACCTGCTTGTCCAAAGCCCAAAGAGATGGCTAACGGCCTGGAAATATTTCCAAGGTTCTTCCATTCACATAGGAAGCATCCTATGCCAGCAGAAGATAAGGAATCTTGAGAACAAGCCAGTGAGCTTTGTTAGTTGTCAGCCAAGTGTTCAGTAGTGGGGTCAAGAAAAGGTCACAAGGGCTGCTTCTGGAATTGGGATTTGTGTGGAGGCCTTGTCTGCCTCTCCCAGTGCTCAGTCTGCACCAGAGGGGGTCCCTCGGTATTAGTGGCTGTGTTTCTGCAGGCCCAGACAAGCTCACACTCTGGTTTATCAAACAGTACCATCTCGCGTCTGCTCTCTCTTCCTGTGTGCTCCTTGAATGACCTCAGTTATCCTCCAGAATGACCCCAACTATTCTCAGGCAGAGGGAACTGGATGTCTTTGTATTTTGAAAGATACATCATGTCATACTGTACACTCAATTTTACATTTAGAGCTTATTAAATAAGGGGCCATCAAGAGAGTACAGCTGGTAAGGTGCTTGCATTGCATGCAGCCATCCCGGGTTTGACCCCAGTGATCCTATGTGGTCCCCCAAGTGTTGGGTGACATGCCCTAGTTAGCGCTGAATCTTTGCTGCTTATGCCATTTTACATGTTTTTAGGCCAGAGTTTCATGCTAAAGTGATCACTCTTTTGTGTAAACAGATGGAAGGTGTGGCAGTTACTGGAGTCAGTTTGCCTCTGGATTAATAACTCTGGGAATATTGTTATAATTTCTACTATGAGTTCAATGCTATCTAGTCTGGGCATATTTTCTCTTATGCCGCCACGGTTCCTGACATGGAACAAGGTATACCAGGAGAAACTTAACCCTGGCTATGTTGAGACTACCATTTAGGAATCAGCTCTGCAAAGATCAAAGGGGGTCATGCTAGCTTGCCTAAGGCAGACAAGTAAAATCCTTTCAGTAAATAGAGAACAAAGCACTTTAAAATTACCCTGAAGCAGAGTAGAATGAACAAGAACCTTCTGAGTATTGAAGATAACCATCTAGTATGCATGAAGTTCCCGGTCTGAAATTATGATGTGATTTTTTTTTCCACCATGAAATACATCCTTAGATGTATATCTTTATACCAGTCCCCTCTCTACAGTGTTTGGCATAAGAGGTGATCTCAGAGGAAGGGACTTAGGTCCTGTCATTAGCATTCGTTTAGACCTGGGCTGGGTGTGGTTCACCTGGAGATTTGCATGAGAGTCCTGGTTTTTGACTTTGCAAAGTCCAGCCCACAAGTGTTAGCAGCCTTTGCTTTTGGCTCCCTGGCTTGGGCAGGCCTTGGAGACAAAAAGGGACTGACTTGGGGAAGAAGCCACCACTTAGAGGGAGACATCTTTACCACACACAAACCAAGACAGCAAAAACAAAACTGCTTAACACTGAGCACAGCTGGTAGTGCCCAGACAATAGGGGCTCAGTGTCCCTAATGTTGCTCAGGAAACCAAGCGTCACCAAGGATTGAACCTGGGTCTCTGGCATGCAAAATTTCTTCACTCCCTATCTTTCTCATTTTGAAAAAGGACTTTCTAGAGAAAGTGTACAAAGGGTTAAAAAAAAAAAGGAAATTGTACAAAGGGAGAGACCCTTGACTAGCATGCAGATGACCCAGGATGGATTCCGCCACCACATTCTCTGAGGATAGACAGATATTACTCCTGAACACCGTCCGGAAGTAAACCCTGAACACCTCTGGCCCATAAACAACAAAAAGGCAACCCATCTATTTTCTCACATGTATAACAGATACTCACCACTCAGGTATACCCCACAAAGGAAACAGCCTGTATTCCTCTGGTCTCCAGAAAGATTTCTTTTCTTACCTCGTGCCTATAGCCATTTTCTTTCTGCTTTTTATTCTTCTTCTAAAGACAGGAAACTCTTCAAATTGATGTCGGCCTTCAAAATGAAGATTGCTTTCCCAGCTACTAAGGCCTTATAGAAGGGTCTCCAAAAGCCTCAATGTACTATTGTCAATAGTGCCTCTGGTTAGAAGCTAGATGAAGATGAGAAGCAAATCTATGTGTCATTCCTTGGGAAGGATGGCTACTACTCAAGAGAGCATCACACAGCTACAAAGAAATCTGTTCACAAGGGGGAGGGGGATATCAATGAACAACAGAAAGCTACAAATTCTGAAGTATATCAGAAATAAGGTAAATTTGAGATATTCTATATGGAAAGAGTATGCTTCAAGGTTTATAAAATAATACACTGGTTTGGTCTGTTGATGTGCCATAATTTCAGACCAGTGAAGGGGAGAGATGGCACAGGAGACAGTGCACTTGCCTTGTATGGCACCTACCTGGGTTCAATCTGTGAGGGCAGATGAGTAAGTAAGACCTGAGCACAGGTGAATGTGAGGCAAAAAACAATAAGATCAAAAACAAAAAAAATCCATAGATAAGCTAAGAGGTTGACTTAGTTCCTCATAGAACAAACAGCTGTCAACTGATCTAGCATTGGCTAATAAAGTCCTGAGTACTGCTAGTGTGGCCCCCAAAACTGTGAAAAACACTCGATATTCTCAACTATAAGGAGTGAGAGCTCTGCAGAGTGCCTTCCCCTGCTAATCTGATGTGCTGACGCCCAGGGTCCAGGGCACCACACAGGTAGAGGTTGGGTCCTTACTATCATGAGCCCTCTCAAGAAAGAAATAACATAACTGATTTCACAGAGAGCAAATTCTGGGTCAAACATTGACTTCACAGATCAAGGAGAACTTGTTTTATAAAATAAAAAAAGGACAAAGAAATCCCAATGGTAATAAGAACAAAGTCCAGTTATTCAAATTTTTTCTTTTGCAAATTTTATATAAATATCAAATGTAAAACTTTATATATATATATTTATCTCAGATTATAATCAAATTTATCTAATACATGTACCTTCCATACTCTTACCATCTCACCCTTGTTCTTATGAGGAAAGAAAATTTTAATAAATTTTTACAATTCTGGACCACATAGAGAGCAACAGGCTGAAAACTATGCTGAATGGAAGAAGCCCAGGGTCACATCAGATAGGATCTTAAGCACTACCAGGACAGGGGGCCAGAGAAATAGCACAGCAGGGAGGGGATTTGCTAGTGTGGCCCCAAAACTGTGAAAACACTTGATATCCTCAACTATAAGGAGTGAGAGCTCTGCAGAGCGCCTTCCCCTGCTAATCTGATGTGCTGAGCCCAGGGCCCAGGGCACCACACAGGTAGAGGTTGGGTCCTTACTATCATGAGCCCACATGCCTTGCATGTAGCTGGACCAGGTTCAATCCCTGGCATCCCATATGGTCCCCTAAGCAACACCAGGAGAAATTCCTAAGTGCAGAGCCAGGACTAACCCCTGAGCATTGCTGGATGTGACCCAAAAACAGTAAAAAAAAAAAAAAAAGAAAAAGGACTTAAGGATTACCAGAACAAACCCTGAGCACCAAACCAAGAATAGTCAAAATCAAAACAAATACAAAACAAAAGAGGAAATAACTAGAGAACAATCAGATGTATGAATCCATAATGGTTAACCTCAATCTGAAAGGAGAAATTCACTATGAGCTCATACCCCTCAAACGCATCAATAAAACTAGAAGCTCCAAGTTTCGAACACTACATCATAAAGTAGGAGTAATTACCTGCATTACCTGAATACAGATAAATGTGGGAGGGAGGGAGGGGATAGGAGGGGTGGGTGGAGGAGAGGGAGGAATGAAAGTTGGGTGTGTGTGGCACCACATATGGCCCCCCAGCACTACAGGACATAATCAATGAACACAGAGCCAGGCATAAGCCCTGAGCACTGCGAGTGTGATCCAACTGTCTCACCCAATACCCTGTCAAAAACAATAAAGAAGTAACATTTATCTCTTTATCAGAAAAGGAACATTGTCTACATTAAATCACATCTAGGAGCCAGAGAGATAGTACAGTGGACAAGGTACTTCCCTGCAAGAAGCTAACCTAGGTTTGATCCTGCACAATATGGTCCCTGAGCACTGTTGGGTGTGGCCACGCCAAAATAAAAACAAAACAAACAAATTTGTCACATCTAATTACAACAATAAACTTCTGTTTAAAATGTATGCGCAAAATTCAAACAGTGAGATCAGAGTGATAATGCAGGGGGTAGGCTGCCTGCCTTGCATGCAGTCAACCCACGTTTGATCCAGGGTGTTCTGTATGATCCCTGGAGCCCTCCAAGAATGATCCTTGAGCACACAACCAGGAATCAGCCTTAGCAGAACTGGGTGTGTCCCCCTTACAAATAAAAAGCCAGGAAAAGTCTCTAAGCACCACTTGATGAGGCAAAATTAAACAGCCCATAAATAAATACATATAAGCTCTGTAAAGAGCTCCTTAGTTTCTATTAAACTAAATATGCACATGCTCTCTCAGTACTCTCTCTCTCTCTCTCTCTCACACACACACACACACACACACACACACACACACACACACACCCCTCTTTATATGATGTTGTTACACATAACCAAATGCTATTTCTCCCTATAAAGGTTCTGAAAGGTGATTCTTAAAGGTTTTAAAGATTCTTGATCTTGAAGATCCTAAACAGATTTTTTAATTTAGCCTTAAAGTCTCTTAATTCCTGCAAATGGATGGACATGGAGACTATCATGCTGCGTGAAATTAGTCAGAAGGAAAAGGACAGATATAGAATGACTGCCTTCATTAATGGGATATAAATATATACCAGTGTTTTACTAATTGTGGGACATGGTAATGTCAGACTAGAACTCAGCACTGAATATACACAAAGAGATTTACATGATAAACCCTACATGCCTGTAGAACAAGCACAATGTATAAAAGAGAGAGATATAGAGACAGAGACAGAGAGATACAGAGAGAGAGAAAGAGCAGAAAAGAAAAAGTGCCTGCTATAGAGGCAGGCAGGGGGTGGGTGGGAGGGAATATGGGGACTTGGGTGGTGGGAATGGGGCACTGATGGAGGGATGGGTGCTGAAACACTGTATGACTGACATCCAATTATGAACATCTTTGTAATTGTATATCTCCCGTGGTATAATAAAAATAGATAGTCTAAATTCCTGAGGTTGGAAAGATAGTACAGCGAGTAGGGCACTAGCCTTGCATGCAGCACACACAGTTCAATCCGCACCATCCCATACAGTTCCCCTGAGCATCACCGGGTGTGCTCAGATACAAACAAAAAAGTTTCTTAATCCTTAACAGTTCTTAAGTCAATTCGTATGATGAAAACAAGGTTACATACGATGAGCGAGCACTCAATAGAAGGCTGAAGAGACACCAGGACCAGTTATACATCCAGAGCCTGATTCAAAAGCATGATAATGGAAGTAGTGCTTTAAAAACAAAATTAAAAAAGCTAAAAAGTAAATGATAAGAGAACAATTAGATGTATGAATCATAATAGTTAACATCAATTCCACTTGTCACTTGTCACTTGTCTTCCTATTGTTCATTAATTTGCTCAAGGGGCACCAGTAACATCTCCATACGTCCTGTTGAAAGCAAGTGTACCTAGGGGGTATCTATCTGCTTGCTCCAGGAATAGGAAAAGCCTAAAACCATTCCTTCAGGTCATGGGAATGAGGTCCATACTTGTTACAGTTTTTTTGGCATATCAAATAAAACACGGGTAGCTTGCCAGGCTCTGCCGTGTGGTTGGTATACTCCCAGTAGAAGGCTCTGATCTGGAGCATTTACTTATGAAACTCAAAGGGAAAGATCAAGTTTTCTTTTTGGGTGGAGCTCTGAGGAGCTGCAGAGCCTGGATGTTGAAACTGACTGACTTCATGGTGTGAGGGTTTGCTCTGACTTCCTGTGAGGCTCACTGTGATGACGGGTCACAACTAGGACCTGCCTAGTACTGTATACAGTGTATAGATGTGAAAGATCCGGGAAGGACCTGATCCTAACATCTAGTACTATCTAAGAATGTTGCGCAGCCGAGCCGTGAGTCTGGCATGTCTTTCTTCCGGGGTACCTGGCATGGAGGTGGAGGAACGGGCAGAGGAGCCCAAATTCCTGCTCCAAGTCTGGCCAGCATGGCCCCTCCCCCTCAATTTAAAAAGGAGAAAAAGGTTGAGGTTCATGCCCCTCAAAAACATCAATAAACCTAGAAGCTACGGGTTATGAACATGGTGTATAAAGCAGGAGTAAAGGGAACCAGCTGAGCCAGGTAAGCAGAAGCCAGACCTGAAGAGCTTAAGGGCAGATTTAAGAATTTGGCATTTTCAGTTTTGGCAGTGAGGAAAAAGGAGATAAACTGGGAGTCTTGGGCTTGGTCCTGCATCTGAGAAATGCATGTTGTTCCTTGTCAAGTTCCTTGACAAATCAACAGAGTTGTTGAAGCAGAAACAGGAACTGAGTAGAGCAGAGATGACAAAAGAGGCGGGACCAAAAGGTGGGGTCAATGGGGGGACAAGGGAGACTCAACGGGGTGGGGCCAAGGATGGGTGCCAAGAGGCAGACAAAGGAGCCGGATGGGGCTTGGCTAAGAGGGCGTGACCAACTGTGGTGCCAAGAGGGGAAGAGGGTTTGACCCGGTGGGTTTGGCCAAGGGGTGCCAAGGGGATGGCACCAACATGTTGTGGCCAATGGGGCATGGGCAAGGAGTTGTGGGCAAGTTGGCATGGCCGAGGAAGCGTTCTCAATGGGGCAGGGCCAAGGTGGCAGGGCAAAAGGAGGTGAGACCAAAAAGGCAGGGCTAAGGTGGGGACAAGAGGCACACAGTGGGAGGGACCAAAAAGGCTGTGACAAGATTGCTTTGGAGGGATAGCCAAGGGGCTGGAACAGAGTCCATTGGCAAGGGGCATATCAAAGGGGTGTGGTCAATGGGATGGGGCCAAGTGGGCATGGCCAAAGGGATGTGGCCAATGGGGCAGTACCAAGGGGTGGGTGAAGGTGGCTTGGCCAAGGGGTGTGCCAAAAGGCATGGCCATGGGAGAGGGGCAGGGTGCTTGTCCAATGAGGCATCTCAAGGGGTGGGGGTGGCCAAAGGAATGTCTCAAATCAGGCAGGCATCACCAGATGGGCTTAGCCAAGAGGGCGTGGCAAGGGGACATTACCATTTGAGCATGGCTATGAGTGCGGCAAAGTGAGATTAGCCTAAGGGTCTAGGGGAGCCAAGTAGGTGTGGCTAATGGGGCGGGCCACGTGGGGAAGGCCATGTGGGTGGGGGCCAAGGTAAGAGTCCCAAGGGGAGAGTACAAGGTGGTGGGGCCAAGGGGTGGGAGGAGTGGACAGGTCCAAGGGGATGGCGCCAAGAAGACAGGAATAAGGGGAGGTCACCTTAAGGGGAAGGACCAAAGGGGGCATGATGGCCAGGCCAAGGAGGCAGACCGAAGGGGGTATGGCAAGAAAGCGGGGCCATGGGTGGAGGGGTTGGGAGGTAGGGAAGAGGGGGCAGGGAAGAAGGGGGCAGAGCCAATGGCAGGGCCAAGTGGCACTGACAAGGGGCAAGACCAAGAGGGCAGGGTGAAGAGGGTGGTGCCTAGGTGGCTTGGCTAGTAGTGTGGGACTGACCCTGGGGAGCACCCCAGGATTCCCCTCATGTGCTCAGCAGCACCTGGCTTTGTCTTCAGGGAAAACCATGAAAACATCTGCTTCCAGAACACACCCCGTTACAGGCTGAGCACCGTTTGATGGAATGTGGGGGTTGCGGGCTCTCCCAGTTCTGGGTGGAGATGAGGGTGACAGGGCTGGCTCTGGTTGGACTGCAGACACTGGCAGCGAGGAGGTGCCAATTTACTTTTAATTTTAGTTTCACATGATGAACGACCTAAAACCTGAGCTGCGCAGGAGGAAGAGAGAGGCATGGAATGCCTTCAAAGGCATCGAAGAAATAGCTAAAAGGACAAAGAACCTCCGGCTCCGGGCACATCTCTTCGACTCCACTGCTCTCCCTGCATTAACATATGCCTCAGAGACCTGGGCCCCTAAGAAAGCAGGATGAGAATGCTATTCGGGTCTCCCAAAGAGGCATCGAAAGAGCTATGCTTGGAATATCACGTCTCACTCAAGTGAGTGAAGGAATCCGGAGTTCTGATCTCCGTCGCTATTCCATAATCAGGGATGCTGTCTTGTTTGCCAAGGCATCGAAAATCAGATGGGCTGGACATGTAATGCGATTTGGAGACAACCGCTGGACTAGAGCCGTTACCGACTGGATCCTACGGGATGTCAAAAAGATCACGTGGCCGCCCACCTACAAGATGGTCAGACTTCCTTGTTAAGACCCTGAAGGAACGGTTTGAGGCTCTTCATATTCCTGAATCAACCAGATGCCATTGGGCTACATTGGCACGTGATAGGGTCCAATGGAAATGTTACTGGCGCCCGCTCGAGCAAATCGATGAATAACGGGATTCAAGTGATCAAGTGATCATTATTATTATTATTATTATTATTATTATTATTATTATTATTAATTATTCTACTAGCATGAGACAGGACATATTACTGGTGCCCGCTCTAGCAAATAGATGATTAATGGGAAGATAGTGATATTATTATTATTATTATTATTATTATTATTATTATTATTATTTGGCTTTTTGGGTTTTACGTGACTCTGCACAGAGGAATTACTCCTGGTGGTGCTTGAGGGAGACTGAAGCAGTCATCGAAGCCCTAGCCAAACAGGGTGTTCAAACCCAATACATCAAGATCCTTCGTGAGCTGTATTACGGATTCACCACCAGGATCTCACCATTCTACAAAGAACTGATCACTGATGTGAAAAGAGGGGTTCGACAGGGTGATACCATTTCACCAAAACTCTTCAGCGCCACCCTCAAGAACACCATACAACAATTAGAATGGGAAGGAATGGGAGTGAAGATAGATGGTCGGCAACTACACCACCTCCGCTTCGCTGATGACATTGTTCTAATAACACCAAACATTAGCCAAGCGGCACAAATGCTGGCTGACTTTGACCGAGAATGTGGAAAGATAAGTCTACAGCTGAATCTAAAGAAAACTATGTTCATGAAGAATGAACTAGTTCCAGAAGCCCCATTCACTCTCAATGGAACAAACATCTCTGAATGCAGCAGTTATGTGTACCTAGGTCGAGAAATCAACATGATGAACGATCTAAAACCTGAGCTGCACAGGAGGAAGAGAGAGGCATGGAATGCCTTCAAAGGCATCGAAGAAATAGCTAAAAGGACAAAGAACCTCTGGCTCCGGGCACATCTCTTTGACTCCACCGTTCTCCCTGCATTAACATACGCCTCAGAGACCTGGACCCTATGAAAGCAGGATGAGAATGCTATTCGGGTCTCCCAGAGAGGCATCGAAAGAGCTATGCTTGGAATATCACGTCTCACTCAAGTGAGTGAAGGAATCCGGAGTTCTGACCTCTGTCGCTATTCCAGAATCAGGGATGCTGTCTCGTTTGCCAAGGCATCGAAAATCAGATGGGCTGGACATGTAATGCGATTTGGAGACAACCGCTGGACTAGAGCCATTACCGACTGGATCCCACGGGATGTCAAAAGATCACGTGGCCACCCACCTACAAGATGGTCAGACTTCCTTGTCAAGACCCTGAAGGAACGGTTTGAGGCTCTTCATATTCCTGAATCAACCAGATGCCATTGGGCTACATTGGCACGTGATAGGGTCCAATGGAAATATTACTGGTGCCCGCTCGAGCAAATGGATGAATAACGGGATTCAAGTGATCAAGTGATCAAGTGGTGCTTGAGGGACCCAGTGGGTTGCAGGGGATGAAACTCGGGTCAGCCACGTGTAGGCAAACTCCCCACTCTGTCCCAGAAATAAAATCTTTAGACTAAACCCAGGCCTGGAGGGAGCTCTCGAACCTTTGCAAATGCTCCCACCTCCCCCATGGTCTGTTACAAGATTAGTAGTTGTTAAGGATTTCCTTGTTAACTGAATGTAAAAACGCCCTCTTGGCCACCCTGCCTCAGGCTTAGGGCTCTGCACACACGCATCTTTGCTTAGACCACTGCCTCAGTGCTTCTCTTTCCAGCTGGAGGACAGCAGGGAGGGCAAGCAGGGCCTTGGCAGCCTGGGCCCGAATGGAGGATAAGGCTGGTTTCTTCATGCTTTGATCCCTACAAAACTGCACTGCTTTGCCCTAGGGGGTAACTGTCCCCACCTTTGTCAGGTTCCCCAGGCTCCCCTGGGGGCGCGAGAGACTTCCCCTTCTCCTGTCCCCTTTGTCGCGTTCTTAGACTCTTCCCCACGGTGCTTGGATGCCTCCCAGGAACGGGAGCTCACTAGCACTCCGGTGCGTCTGTCTCCTGCCAGACACCTGGAATGAGCCCAGCGCAGCTCGAGGTGGATGCCAGGCGCAGCACACTCTGCTTCTCTCTCTGACCCGCATGCATCCTGGTTGCCGGAAGGAAGCCCTCTTGTTCCTGATCCGGGCCCTGGTTTCTGATCTTTTCTCAGTCCTCCTCCACGTGTCTGTCAGAGCACCTTGCGCTGAGCCACTAGGCTGGGGCGGGGGAGGCAGTCAGCGATGCAGAGACACACTCCCTTCCCTAACTATGACTCCCACTCCTAACACCCGAGGTCTTCTGATGCTTTGTTTCCCATTTGAAGCTCTTAACCAGGTTCCATGGGGCGCTTACAAATTCTCTCCTGGAGAGCTTAATGTTGGCGTAAATTCCAGAGTGTGCACCAGGTTGGTAAGGGCATCCTCATTTCTCTGGACAGAAGCAGGGGCACCCCAATTCTCGGAGCACTGTCGCATGCCACGCCTCCAGCCAAAGAATACCCAGTATGGGCAGAAGGATGGAAAGGCCAGTGGGGGCGGGGAGACCCCTGAGCATGTAGGAGTCACGGGAGGATGTGGGGAACAGGCAGCACCACCACAACAAACCCCGTCTCCAAGGGAACAGCCTGTGTCTCTCTCTCCAGTTCTTGATTTTATTCTGGGGGTCACACCTGGTGATGCTCAGGGCATACTCCTGGCTCTGCACTCAGGAATCACTTCTGCAGGCTGGGGGACTCTGCTGGGTGCCAGGGACTGACCCAGGTCAGAACACGCAGGGTAAGCATCTACCGGCTACATGTATTAAGCCTCTAGTCCCTCCTGAAATTCTTTCTTTGAAATCAGAGATGATGAATGCTTTGAGACCTGAGGCCACAGCCAGGACCAACTTCTCTTCTGCAAAGAGCAATTCCTAGGGCGGAGTGATACAACGGGTAGGCTGTTAGCCTTGCAGCCTATAGGTTTCTGAGTACACAAGCAATGCTTGTACTCAGACACCCTCGATCATGCCCCTTTGCCATGGCCACTTGGGCACCCCCTGGCCATGCCCCCTTGGCCACACCCCCTTGACCCCTACCACTTGCCTTCATCCCTTGCTGACTCGTTAACCCTTCCCCTAGCCAGTCCCCTTGGCCCGGCCTAGCCACTTTGGCCACTCCCTTGGTCAGGCCCTCTTTGCCAATCTCCCTTGACTCCTCTCCCTTGGTCCAGTACCTTTGGTCACGCCCTCTTGGTCACATCCCCTTGCTAACCCCTCCCCGTGGTTCTGCCCAATTGGCCAAGACTCCGTGGACCCACAACCTTGTCCATGCTCCATGGCCAGTCCCATTGGGTCTGCTCCCTTTGTCACATCCCTTGGTCTGGCCCACTTGGTCATGTCCCCTGGCCCTGTCCCTTTGCCATGTCCCCTGTGCCACACCCACCAGCACATCCCCTTGGCCACGCCCTTGTCCACTCCCCATAAGTGCCATTGATTTGGCCACTCCCTTGGCTCCACCCTTAGCCCAGCCCTGGGCGAGCTCCCTATGCTACGCCCCTTTGGTCACTCACTTGACTCCGCCCTTTGGCTCCACCCTAATTGGCCCTGCTTCCTCGGCGATGGCTCATTCTCCTGGGGCGATGGCTCATTCTCCTGGCCCCTCTGGCCATGCACTCTATACCGCCTGACCCCAGCCATGTACTCGTCATGCACCCTGTCCACACCCCTTGGCCCACCCACTTAGCCACACTTATTTGGCCCTGTTGAGGGCTCCTTGTCCACGCCCCTTGCCATGCCCTCTTGGCCACCCACCCAGGTCCAGGCCCCTTAACCACTTCCTCTTGCCATTTTCCTTCGTCATGCCTATTATGCCCACGCTGAGCCATCCCCCTTGCCACGCAACTGGGCCATGACCCATTGGCCACGCTTCGACACACCCTTTGGCCCTGCTCCTTGTGCCTAAATGCCAACAACGGCCCCTTGGAGATGCCTCCTGGACACCACCCTTAGCCAAGTAAAGTTGGCTGCGCCCTCTCTAGGCCCACTTGGCAGCTCACTGGTCACACCCGCGGCCATGCCCCCTAGCCCAAATGCCACTCCTCTTGGCCATGACCCGCCGCTGTCCATGCCACTTGGTCCTGCACCCTTGGCTCCCACCTCTTGAACAAGCGCCGGGTCCATGACCCTTGTCCACATTCCACGGCCTTCACCCCTTCGCCCCACCCCTGACCCCTCCACCTGGCCACACCCGTTGCCCCTGCACCTTTGGACTCCTTGACCATACCCCTTCTCCACGTCCCCTTCAGCATTATTGGTCACCCTTCCCAACCCCTGCCTGCCCCTTTGTGTGCACCCCCTTTGCTCATGCTCCTGTCGAAGCCCCATTAACCATGCCTCCTTGGCAACGCCCCTTACCACTCCCTCTTGGCCACACCCTGTTGGCGACAGTCCCTTCAACTGCCCCTTGATCTCGTCCTGTCCATGCTCCTTTGGCCACTTCCCTTGTCCACACTACATTGCCCTGCCCTCATCGGCCCCATGCCCTAGGCCTGGCCAATGCACCATTTACCACTCCCTATGGCCATCCCTGGACATGCCCGTTGGTCACACCCCCAGACCTGGGAAAACTCAAACATTAAAAAATAAACATATGTAAACAATTTAGTACTGAACAACCTAGATAAGGAAATTCAAGAATTAAAAGGGTCCTGGAAAACGAGAATAAAAACATTACTAGAACACACACAGAGCAAAAGCTGTGTTGATGGAAGTTCATAGCATTACAAGTGCACATCACAAAACACAGAAGGACCAAATAAGCAACCAAATCACATACCGTAAGATACTAGACAGGGAACAACAAATGGAACCCAAAATAAAAAGGAAATAATGAAACTAAGTAGAACACGATAAACAAAATATCACTGAAACCACAAAATCGTTAAAAAAGAACCTCAACAAACTCATAAAGAAAAAAGTTAATTAGAAAAAAGTTTAAATAAATACTAGAGATTACGGTTGGAGCTATAACACCGGTGCAGGGAGTTTGCCTGCATGCTTGGATTGGAACTTTGCCCAACCTAAGTTCAATTCCCAGCACCCGTGAGCACTGCCGGGTGTGCCTCCCTCCCACCCTCTCCCCCCAAGTACTCATTTAATTTGAAAACTCTTCAAGGAAAATGCTATATAAACTTTGGATAAAAGAGAGAAAAACAGTCTCTTTACACTCACTTTTATTAAACAAATAAGGCTTGTAGTGGAACTTTTTATTTAATGCATAAACATGTAAGTCCCTTTATTAGAGAAATTATACATATTGGTGAATATGGTCAATGGTAACATCTATGAGTTAATTCTTTAAAAAATCAGAATTAATAATTAGAGGTTCCATGCTCTCTTCATTACATTGTGAAGTGTCTTGTGTAGTCATATTCTATTGTTGGAATGACAGCTTGTACAAATTTCAAAAAAATTAGAAGATACCTAAAAGTCTTTAATTAAGGAAAATCCATTGGTAAATAATTCTTTAAGTTATATTATTACCATTTTATCATGGAATAATTTCTCAGAAAATGTATGCTAAAACCATATTTAAATAAATTCATATACTAATAAATATATAAATTATCTCACTGACTCAAAACCACATCTTATTTGAAAATGAAACTTCTTATTGAGCACAAATTCAAATAAACCCAATTATCTTTTAGATAAGTAAAAACTATGTTTAAATGAGTTTTTGTTAAATCATGTTAAATCATGTTTAAATGAGTTGAAAATATTCACACTGGTTTTAAGTTTACCAAAGATCATTTAAAAAATGAGGCAGGATAAAGGAAATAAAAATACTAGAATAAGAGAAAAATAAGGGGTAGTGTACCAAATGAACTAATAGCAAGTAGTATATTTACTTGTATTGACCACTATATTGAAAATTTTTTGGGGGTCGGAGCGATAGCACAGCGGGTAGAGCATTTGCCTTGCTTGTGGCCAACCTGAGTTCGATTCCCGGCATTCCATATGGTCCCCTGAGCACCGCCAGGAGTAATTCCTAAGTGCGAATGCAGAGCCAGGAGTAACCCATGAGCACTGCCGGATGTGACACAAAAGAAAAAAAAATGTTTTTAATATTTCGAAATTTAACATGTTATCAAAAAATGTGCTTTCTTAGCAGGTAAAAGAATTTTTAAACATGTCAAATTTCAAATAACTTAAAAGAAAAGCATATACTTTTCCTTAAAAGCAGACATTTTATCATCTGTGAATAGCTCATCTTTCATTAACAAACTAAATTCATTGAGCTTCTTTTCCATCAAAAATAAGTTTCATATTCACAGGTCTTAGCCTGGGCATCAGTGATTAACAAAACCATCTGGAAAACTGCAACCTTGAGTACCTACTAATTTTGAGGCTCTGTAACAAGGCTAATAGGTGTGCTAATAACTGAACAAAGCACAAATGTCACAGTGTAACTTTTTTTTAAATAAATGTATTTTGCTAAGACTTTCAGATAACAGGTTCTAAAAAACCATAGCTATATGTCATACTAACATTTTTTCAGGTACACTAGTAATCTAGCTAGTTTATACTGTAGCATTAATAAGGAATGTCAAGTAAAAGGGAAAACATGCTAGGAGCCAATTTGTCACTACTTATAAGCGGAAGTTAAGGATACATATGGACACCAAGTTCTCCCCCTCCTTCAGCAACAGTTTCAATGATTTTCTTCATCACCTCAGCATGCCTGAAAGCAAAAGAATAAATCATATTAGCATAGATTAGAAAAAAAAGGAAAAGTTTTGTTTGTAAAGTCACTACCTTATCTGTGACTTTAATTTAAACAAAAAAAAGTTATATTGTGAAGCATTTCCTATATTCCTCAACAGGTCAGTCTGTCTAATCATCTTAATGGTTTTACTGATGATGTTGACAGTTGTGAGTTTGAAACCCTTACGGTAGTCAAAAGAAACAAAATGGCACTAATACATGTTTCTATGAGGTGAAACCATGAAGGAAAGAAACACAGAGAAGGCAAAATTATGGTAAAGAAAAGCACAGATCTTTTCTGAGAAAAAAAGTAACGAGATTAAGTAAAATTTTAAAGTGCTTATAAGGGCTGGGCAGATAGTATAGCAGGTAGATGGTTTGCCTGGCACACAGCAGACCCAGGTTTAATTCCTGGTACCCCGTATGGTACCTCCAAAGGGTTACCCCACCAGCAGTAAATTCTGTGCACTCCTCAAAAGAAACAGTGACTAAGATACAAAAGCAGTCCACAGAATGGGAAAGAATATTCACCCAATACCCATCTGATAAGGGGTTAATATCCAGGATATATCAGGCACTGGTAGAACTTTACAAGAAGAAAACAAACAACCCCATCAAAAAATGGGGACAAGAAATGAACAGAAACTTCAGCAAGGAAGAAATTGAATGGCCAAAAAACATGAAAAAATGCTCATCATCACTAATCATCAGAGAGATGCAAATCAAAACAACAATGAGATACCACTTTACACCACAGAGACTGGCACACATTCAAAAGAACAAGAACAACAAGTGCTGGCGTGGGTGTGGGGAAAAGGGGACACTCATCCATTGTTGGTGGGAATGCCGGCTGGTACAGCCTTTCTGGAAAAACAATATGGACTTTCCTCCAAAGACTAGAACTTGAACTCCCATTTGACCCAGCCATACCACTCCTGGGAATCTACTCTGGGAAACCAAAAATACGCAGCGGAAACACCATCCCTACTTTTATGTTCATAGCAGCATTATTCACAATAGCCAGAATCTGGAAGCAACCAGAGTGCCCGAAAATCGATGACTGGATAAAAAGCTTTGGTACATCTACACAATGGAATACTATGCAGCTGTTAGGAAAAATGAAGTTATAAAATTTGCCTATAAATGGATGGACATGGAGAAGATTATGTTGAGCGAAATTAGCCAGAAGGAGAGAGACAGATACAGAATGACTGCATTTATTTGCATGGCATAAATATATATGTACATATTATGATACCAATATCCAAGGTCAAGTGAAACATGGATCAGGAGGTCTTGTCAAAGGTGGAGATTATCACAAACGTGTGGGAGTCAGAGTTTAGGTAAGACAGAAAATGGAACAGGGTGCTAATAATAGTCGAGGGTACTAATGCCAACCTAGAACTGAGCATTAAATAGAGGCAAAAGGATACACATGACAACCTTTTAATGTATGTTCTGTAATCCATAGTCTGGAAGGGAAGGAAAAGAGAAAGAGAGAGAAAGGGAAAGAAATAAAGAACCTGCCATGGAGCAGGGCTGGGGAAGGGGAGGGTACCGGGAATGTTGGTGGTGGGAGATGGGCACTGGTGGAGGGATGGGTGCTGAAACACTGTATGACCAAAACCCAAACATGAACTTTTTAATTGTATATCTTTTTATTTGTATATCTCACGGTGGTATAATAAAATACTTAAAAAAATATATATATAAAAATAAAAAATTAAAATCCTGAAAAAAAAAAAGGTGGAAATTATCACAAACGTGTGGGAGTCAGGAGTTTAGGTAAGACAGAAAATGGAACAGGGTGCTAATAATAGTCGAGGGTACTAATGCCAACCTAGAACTGAGCATTAAATAGAGGCAAACGGATTCACATGACAACCTTTTAATGTATGTTCTGTAATCCATAGTCTGGAAGGGAAGGAAAAGAGAAAGAGAGAGAAAGGGAAAGAAATAAAGAACCTGCCATGGAGCAGGGCTGGGGAAGGGGAGGGAACCGGGGATGTTGTTGGTGGGAGATGGGCACTGGTGGAGGGACGGGTGCTGAAACACTGTATGACCAAAACCCAAACATGAACTTTTTAATTGTATATCTTTTTATTTGTATGGAGATGGGCACTGGTGGAGGGACGGGTGCTCAAACACTGTATGACCAAAACCCAAACATGAACTTTTTAATTGTATATCTTTTTATTTGTATATCTCACGGTGGTATAATAAAATACTTAAAAAAAAAAAAATTCTGTGCACTGCAGGATGTGGCCAAAAAAAAAAAAAAACAGTAATAAAAAAGAAATTCCATGGAAAGGGGATCAGGGCAATAGGTCACATAGTAGAGCACATGCTTAGCATGTATAAGGCACTGAGTTCAATCCCCAGCAATATTGTTTCCTCAGCATCACCAGGTGTGGTCTCTTAGAAAAAAATAAGAAAATCCAGGGTCTGAGAGATTCTATAGAGGTTAAGGTGGGGTCTCCTTGAGTAATCCTTGAGCAGAGTCAGAAGAACCTTTGGGTAGCCCAAAAACGAAAGCAAAATTAATGAAAGGCCAGCCACAGTACATGGTGAACAAAATACATTTGACTGAGAATAAGTTAAACCTGAATTAAGATCAAAGCCAGCAAACTGTTTTTTGTTCCATCGTAGATATTTGAAATTTTTACCCTATACACAATTTTTCCCATGACAAATTGTCTTTCCTATGCTTTGTAAAAGAATGATTATCAAAGCAATTGCACATATAAATAGAGAAAAGGACAATGTAAAAGATGATCTTTCATACAGA
This sequence comes from Cryptotis parvus, assembly GCA_021461705.1. NCBI lineage: Eukaryota > Metazoa > Chordata > Mammalia > Eulipotyphla > Soricidae > Cryptotis > Cryptotis parvus. The sequence continues at coordinate 209,588 of JAJIBD010004282.1, read as the reverse complement.
CCCTGATTTAAATAATATAACCTCTATCACAGAGGTAGTCAACTTAGAGGATAATAGTACATATATTAACAGAGGATCTGAAATCCCTGATTTTTTTGTGGGGGGGGTAGGGTGGAAAGCGGGAACTTGGGATTAAACCCCAGGCCTTAAACAGATTACACATATTCTCTACTAATGGGCCACCTTGCTTGTGGCCAACCAGGGTTCAATCCCTGGAATCCCATATGGTCACCTGAGCACCAACAGGAGAAATTCCTGAGTGCAGAGCCAGGAGGAACACTCTGAGCATCATCAGGTGTGCCCCAAAAAGGCAAGCAAAATAAATGAATGAATGAATGAATGAATGAATGAATGAAGGAAGGAACGAACGAATACCCCCCCAAGTCCCAAACAGCCTCCCCTCCCATATTCTCCCACTATTGAGCCACATCCTTAATCCCTGAAAGTACAATTTAAGGTGGGGCAAAAATTAAAATGACCTGGGGGAGTCTCATTTGATAGGCTAACAGATTGTTTTCTGTATGCCAAATTTACATCCCATAATAAACTCATTTAGTAAAATAGATACATTAAGTTTTAGTTAATCTCTTTTCTCTTTTCTTCAACTAAAATTTACACGACAGAAACAAAGATACATGCCTTGGTTTGATATGCACTACTGTTCAAAAACCTCAATGAAACTGACAACAGAATTCTCAATATTAAAAAAAAAGCCAAAAAAAACCCATCCAGAAAACCTTTAAAATCACATCATTCAAAACTGAAAGTGACAACACTGAGTCACCTTTTGCAGTTAACAGGATTAACAATTTTTGGTTTAATTTTATATCTCGTTTCTGGGCTGGCAGTGTTGAGGGGCCATTCACAGCTCTTGCGTGGGGAGGTGTTCTTCCAGAACTCAGACTGGGATCAAAGTTGGAATATAAATTTTTCACATGAAAAAAACAGAAAATGAAGTAAGCTCCTTATTACATAAATTTTGGGAACAAAGAGATTGCTGAGTTAAAAGAAAATGCTAAAGGATCTTAAAATTAGAACCCTCCATCTAATTAATCAATGGAATAGCATATGTGTAAATTTACTATTAGCAATTAATCCAAAGAAATATTTTACTTTTTTAAAAGAAAATTCTGAAAAAACCAAGAATAGAGTCTTAACTAGGGCGATGAAAACTTTGATACAAAGAAAATCCAAAAATATAAATATACTTGATTTGATAGGGCTGAAAATCTCTGTACAGAACTAAAAGGAGCTCAGAAATAATGCACATATCTCTCCTTCAAAAAAGAAAAATAGGCCACCTAGAAAAAGCACAAGGTTAACTTTGTATTCCATATTCATACAGGTCAATAGAGCAAAATGTTTCTGGTGAGTATTTTTTCATCCAAAAAAGTTCTTCTAAACTATTAAAACCTGAAAGATCTATGATGAAATGCACAAGAAAATATTCTAAATCAATTAAATGAGTATTTTTTTTCTCCCTTATTTAAGCATAAGGACATTTCAGGGAATAAAGAATTTTATGTTAAGAACGTTTTTCCTTCTAGGAAACTTTGCTTACAATCTCCAAACCATAAATTCACGTTAACACACACCTACACACACTCACAAACCTGCATGGGTGAACTGAACACATAGGAGGCGGTGGGAGATGAGGGTGATTTTCAATGGTCACTGTTTTCTTCACGTGATCTTGACTAATATCTTCATACATGTGCTCAACTGTTAAAGGCTGTCGTTGCTGAAACCATAAAAACTGCTTTAAAATTATAGCTTACAAACTTTCAGGCCTAAATTTTAATGTTTATATTAATCCACCTGCCCCTCGAGGTATTGCAGGTGTGTGGCTGCAGTGCCCGGCTGCGTCGGCAGGTGGCAGACAGGAGACAGGCTTGTCTACACCCCAGGGCGGTGCCCGTAGGCCCTGGATGGTCTGACATAGAAAAAGACTGGGCCTCCTGGAATGAACCCAGAGCCACGGCAGAGCCTGGCAAGCTACCCCTGGTATATTTGATATGCCAAAAACAGTAACAATAATGGACCTCCTTCCCAACGAATGGAGATGTTACTGGTGTCCACTTGAGCAAATCGATGAACGGGAAGACAAGTGATATAAGTTATATTAATCCTACTTTAAAATTTAAAACTCTATTTAGAATTACCATATTATTCTGGAGTTTACAATTAAGTTATGCCAAGAAAGGGAGGAAAACAGATATACATAAAGCTGCGTGTAACATCAGCCATCACCCAAAGCACTACAGATTCTACAAAAAAATAGTTCATGGCTATTAAAACATTTTATAATTGTCTATTTCATTTTATGGGTTCATTTTATTTTTGTTCTCATATATAGTCATCTGAATGACAAGTTAAATGAATTATTTGTTATGCCTTAAAATTAAATGATCAAAAAAAAATACTTCATGTGAGACAATCATTCCACAAATGCATACATAACTAATAAATGTTATCACAAACAAAACATGAAAAAAACAAGTTCAACTTCCCTTGGAATCTGAAGGGATAAGCATAGAAATTTCGATATAAAGCAATAAATATAATTCTGCTAATTTGTAATAACGTGTGATCATGAATAATTCATAGTTTCACGTAAACTAAGCTTTTATGCATAAAATTGCAAAACAAATGATCTCTGGACCACGAAAGACAATATACACCCATAGAGCAAATGAAGAAACACTTTAAACCCCAAAATTTAAAGGTATTTACATAAATTTTTTTTTCTATATTCTTACCTCATCATACCCAAACAACCATAGTCGGGGTGTCTGGTAGTATTTATCATAAGTGATGTACAGGTCGTAAGTTCTGGTTTGCAAAATAGCATCTTCACCTCCAGCCTCAGTTTTGGTTTTACAAGACTCTACTATTTTCCTTGTGTCAAGAGTAGCCTGGTTAAAATGGAGAAAGGCTTAACGCCATTAAAATCAACAAATATAAATGTGTCGTTTTAGAAAATCCATTACTTCTCTATCTTATTTTTCCAAAAGCAGATATAACTTCAAAGTCAAAACAGAAGTGTGACATAAGCACATAAAAAATGTATCTGAAAGATCAAAACATTGTTTATACTAATCTCCAAGTTTATGGGTTTTTTATTCATTCTTTTTTTGGGTCATACCCAGCGATGCTCAGGGGTTACTCCTGGATCTGCACTCAAGAACTACAGCTGGCACTGCTCGGGGGGACCATATCCCAGGATGCCAGATTGAACTTACCTACAGTACTATAGCTCTGCCCCCCACCCAAGTTTATGTATTAGAGTAAACTTGCTCTACAAACCTCATCTGTTTCCAAAAGTCCACTCTCTTCATATTCTGTCACAAAAAAGTAAAAGATATTGAATGTAAGATAATTTCTGAAACCAAATTAAGGAATGTTTAAGAGTATTATTTAAAAACTACCATTTTTTTTTAAAGTGAAGATATTGAACAGATGTTTGTTGTGAACAAATTCTGTACTTCCAACACAGCAAATTTTTTTTCTTTTTTTGGGTCACACTCGACAATGCTCAGGACTTACTCCCGGCCGTGCTCGGGGACCATATGGGATGCTGGGGATTGAATCCAGGAATGTCACATGCAAGGGCAAATACCCTACCCGCTATACTATGGCTCCAGCCCCCAACGCAGCAATTTACCTGTCAGCAAGAGAAAATTAGCATGCCTAGAACTTGGTCTGTGCAACAGTTTGTTAGTTATACCAACTATCATAAGAATACTGTAGAGTTTTCAGAGATTTCACAGGCTACTTATCAAACTGTATAAAACAAGACACTGAAGTCATTTAATAAGTGAAATAAGTCAGAAAGACTTTGGGTAGTTTCTCTCATAAAAGCAAATGAACATATATATTACAACAAAAATAACTCTGAGATAGTGGGGAGGCGGGGAGAAAATGAGAAGAGATCAACCTGAGAATGGCATTAGAAATTTATGTTGGGAGTATGGAGGCTTACATAAAATTTAGAGGTGTTAGTGTTCCAAAATTTATGTAATTCCGTAAACTAAGAAAGAAGAAATTCAAAAGAAAAATCAATTCACCAGTGATTTCTACTCTGGCACCTAGCTGTGGATACCCATTCTATTCTTAATTAACGTCTCACACATCTAATTATTTTTTCCTTCACCTCTGGAACAACTGTTCTATGGCTTTTAAGGTGTTTTTCCCCTAAATTTCCCCACACTCTCTGATCTGTGCTGTACCTCTTGTCATTTCAACCTTTTTGTTTGTTTGTGGCTCCACTGAATGATTCATGGGCAACACAAATATGTAACAGGTAAAAAGCAAATACTGAGTCCCCTATTCAGTCCTATCATTTTCCCACACAGCTAACGGGATCTTTCTCAGATATTCAGGTCAAAACTTATGGAGCCACACTTGACTATCTGTCCTTCATATACCATATGGACCAGGAGCCTACCCTCAACATATTCAGAATTCCATTTCTCATCACTTGACATTCAAGCACAAGCCATGTTTTTTATATAGATTACAAAAATATCCTAACTGCGGTCCCTCCCTATTTTCAGTCAATTATAGTAATTATGCAAAATCACTATAATTGATACAACAATGCAATTATAGTGATTATGCTAAAATGTTAAATCCCATTCTAATTTGCTTCTCCACAATGGTAGTTCCTCTCACTTTGAGCCAGGATCCTAGATGATGTAGTTCCTGAACCATTAGCCTGACTCAGTGCCCTACTACCCTTCCCTCAGTTCTCTGGACACGGGCACCTCGTATTTTATATATAAAGACACACACACTACTCCCACCAAAGACCTTTTTACCCTTGCTTAGATATCTGAATACCCTGTTCATTATGTGCCAGGCTACTCAGCCAACCTACTTAAAATCATAACACTATTGATCCTACCCAAGACTCTTTAATCCTTTGTTCCTTACTATCTCCCCAAACTTATCAGTTCCATGAGAGCATGTCTAATCCCTTCTTTCTTCTATCTAGCAAAACTGATACCGCTTTGCTCAATAAATATTCACCAATTAAAACTACTGTCTTTAATAATTTTAACAAAAATATTAGAAACCTAATAAATATATAGAAACCTAATACAAATATCAGAAACCTAATAAATAAAATTCCAGATAGAGCAACTCCTTTACTATTCAAGGGAAATGCAACAAATAGGTTTCATATGTATTTGCTACACTGATAGAATATAAAGCTTTGAATCATACAGACTTGTATTATTTTGTTTACTGCTATAGAGTTTCAACTTCCTATAACAATGACTCATTAGCTTACTAATAAATAATACACATGAAATCTCAAACCTAGGAGGCTATTTCAAAAATCTCAAGGAATAGTCAAGAAATGCTAATGCACAAAGTCTTTTAAGAATCATTCTCTTCACTTTTTTGTAGTAAGATGTTATATTAAAAGGGAGAAAGAAAATACAAATGCCTATGCAAAGTTTGTGCTGCTCTGAAACGTGTGTGTGCGGTCTGAGTAAAAGCCAATCACGACCAGCAACTGTTTAACTATGCATCTCATGGTCATTCAATAAAAAAAAAATAATTAAAATGTGTGTGAATGTAACACGATGCAGCTGTTAGGAAAAATGAAGTAATGAAATTTACAGAGGGAGAGGGACAAACATAATAACTACTTATTTTTGGGATAAAAAACAACACAAAAGACATAGTATGTGAATAATACTAAAAAACACAGAAACAAGGCCCAGGACCACTAGCCATGGCAGGAAGCTTGCGGAAATGGGGAGGTGAAGCAGTTAAGACAGAGACGGGACTACTATAACAACCATATTTGGAAATTATCACTCTGGACAAAAAGCAACGAGTACTGAAAGAAGGTAAAGGGATATACATGACACCCTTTCAGTAACAGTATTACAAATCACAGTGCCTACAAGGAAACGAGAATGAGAGAGCCAGACAGAGAGAAAAGTGTATGCCATAGAGGCAGGCTGCAGGAGGAGGGAGGGCAAGATGAGTAGGAGTAAAATTGGGGACACTGGTGGCAGGAAATGTGCACTGGTAAAGGGGTAGGTATTGGAACACTGTATGACTGAAACTCAATCATGAACAACTTTGTAACTGTATCTCACCATGATTCAAAAGTGTGTGTGTGGTATACTGACCCCAGGGCTAACAGTTTAAGATTATGTGTTGAATATACAAGTCTGTGCACTGAACCCAGTCATATGTAAGTAACTGATCAGCTACTGAGCTCTACTCCCAACCCAGGAATCTATACCTAGCATGCAAGAGTTAATGGCTAATTGTTGGCTGATGTCACATAGAATTGGCTCTGGGTCTTTGTTGCTTAAGCCATTTACATGGCTTTAGGCCAGGGCCTTATGCTAATGAGAGCTCTTTTTTGTATACCACTGATAGAGGACGTGGCAAATACAGGCTAGTCAGTTTGGCTCCAAGGTAACAACTCCTGGAATATCCTCATAATTTCTACTATTGTAATAGCCCAAGAATATCTAGATTTGATAATATTTCTTCATATCCCCCACAGGTCCTCTTTGTGACTAGATAAAACCAGGAGGAAGTCATGCTGGCTATTAGATGGGACACTTGTAGAATTAGCTCTGCAAAGATTACAGGAGAGGTCATGCTAGCCTGTTCAAAGGCCGGGCTGTAAGATCCTCTCAGTAAACAGAGTTCAGAACACTTGAAATAACCCCGGAGTAGAGCAGACCAGACAAGGATCTTGTGGGGACAGAGATACTAATTTAGCATGGGGAATATAGTCTGAAATTACACGTGGATATAAGGTACAATTCTTTTCTAATAGCCCCTGCTTTAGGTGTTTTGCACAACATTGCAGGACTCTCTGACATTAGCATCTGCTACGACCTAGGCCAGAGGAGTGTGGTACACCTAGAGATTTGCGTAAGAGTGCTGCATTTTACTGTAAATAGGGCAGCACATGAGAGGCAGGCTGCTTGATTACTGGGGCTTGGTGTGCTTGGGGAGAGAAAAAAGCTGTTCTTTGGGGGAAGAAGGCCCACTCTGCAAGAGAAATCTTGGTGAGAGCCACGTAGTCAGAGGTCTGGCTATAGGTCTGAAAGTCTTTTGCTTTGGATTGTGATAGCAGAGTGTGTTTTTAATTGTTGATAAGTAAAGAGCCTTTGGATTATTTGGACTCTTGTGGATTTTGTTCATCGATCACTGGCTTCTGACGAGACCAGGGAACTCGATCCCTGATACTGCTGGGGCCCCACGCGGGTCTCCCACAGCTAATATTTATCTCAGTAGAAAAATTGTTGATGACAAGACTGTTCTCAGCAAAGTACTAATATCAACCCAAAAAAGCTATATACTAATTACATTTTAATTTAAGCATAAACTAAACCCTCTCCAGGCTGTTATAAATTTCCAAATTTTAATTCAATGAAGTGAAATTCTGAATCCACATGAATCACAAATATTTTAAAGTCATTAACTCTTTTAATCAAAGCAAATCCAGAGCATAAAATACCTTCCATATCTGCAGCTTCTCCCTCCTCTTCCTCCTCTTCTTCTTCACATGACGCTGAGCATTCCTGAAGTTTTATACTGTCCTTTGAAATTAATTATAAAGTAAGTTACTCAAATATGTTCAACTCTGAGAATTCATGTGTCAGCAATATACCAAATAATAATTCTTATTCTCAACAAAACTCCTACTCCAGAGGATCTAACAGTAATTTAAAAAATTTCTAACAGCCTGGAGAGGATTTAGTTTATGCCTGTAATGTTTTGCTGGAGAAATCTTTGGTGAATCTGAAGTACCGTTCCTTATATGTGAGGCTTTATTTGTCTTGAAGTCAGGAAAGTGTGCCCTTGGTTATTGCCTTTTTAATTACAAAATGTCCTGGCAGAGTTTTGTCTGAGTTTACCCTGGTTGGTATTCACTGAGCCTCCTATACCTATGCTCCTATCTCACTCTTCAGGTTGAGAAAATTCTCAAAAAAAAATCTTTCACTAGTCTTTCCCTTTACCTCTTCCTTCTCCTCCTGAGATTTCTAGAATTCAGAAATTATTTCTCTTGGCATAATCACTGAACATAACACCTGAACAGAACATCTGAAGAATCTGCCGTCGGTACTCATCAATACACTAGCTCGGCTCTTCACACGCTACCTGTCCGAATGCAAGGTGCCCTCCCAATGGAAAACCAGCAGGACAGTTCTACTGTTCAAGAAGGGAGACATTCACGGCATCGGCAACTATCGCCCCATCTGCCTGTTGTCCGTCATCTACAAGCTGTTTACACGAGTCATCCTGAACAGGATTAGCAGAACACTAGATGAAGGACAACCATGCGAGCAAGCAGGCTTCCGGAAAGGATTCAGCACAATCGACCACATCCACAGGGTAACCAAGCTCATTGAGGTTTGTAGGGAGTACAAGATGCTGCTCTGTCTCACGTTCATTGATTTACAGAAAGCCTTTGATTCTGTGGAGACTGAAGCAGTCATCGAAGCCCTAGCCAAACAGGGTGTTCAAACCCAATACATCAAGATCCTTCATGAGCTGTATTACGGATCCACCACCAGGATCTCACCATTCTACAAAGAAGTGATCATTAATGTGAAAAGAGGGGTTCGACAGGGTGATACCATTTCACCAAAACTCTTCAGTGCCACCCTTGAGAACATCATGCGACAATTAGAATGGGAAGGAATGGGAGTGAAGATAGATGGTCGGCAACTACACCAGCTCCCGCCGCTGATGACATCGTTCTAATAACACCAAACATTAGTCAAGCAGCACAAATGCTGGCTGACTTCGACCGAGAATGTGGAAAGATAGGTCTACAGCTGAATCTAAAAGAAAACTATGTTCATGAAGAATGAACTAGTTCCTGAGGCCCCATTCACTCTCAATGGAACAAACATCTCTGAATGCAGCAGTTATGTGTACCTAGGTCGAGAAATCAACATGATGAGCGACCTAAAACCTGAGCTGCGCAGGAGGAAGAAAAGAGGCATGGAATGCCTTCAAAGGCATCGAAGAAATAGCTAAAAGGACAAAGAACCTCTGGCTCCGGGCACATCTCTTCGACTCCACCGTTCTCCCTGCATTAACATACGCCTCAGAGACCTGGGCCCTACGAAAGCAGGATAAGAATGCTATTTGGGTCTCCCAGAGAGGAATTGAAAGAGCTATGCTTGGAATATCACGTCTCACTCAAATGAGAGAAGGAATCCGGAGTTCTGACATCCATCGCTATTCCAGAATCAGGGATGCTGTCTCGTTTGCCAAGGCATCGAAAATCAGATGGGCTGGACATGTAATGCGATTTGGAGACAACCGCTGGACTAGAGCCATTACCGACTGGATCCCACGGGATGTCAAAAGATCACGTGGCCGCCCACCTACAAGATGGTCAGACTTCCTTGTCAAGACCCTGAAGGAACGGTTTGAGGCTCTTCATATTCCTGAATCAACCAGATGCCATTGGGCTACATTGGCACGTGATAGGGTCTAATGGAAATGTTAATGGCAAATCGATGAATAACGGGATTCAAGTGATCAAGTAATTGATCAAGTGGCATAATCACTATTTCCCTTATGTTGTTTTTACTATGATGTACAGTTACATCTAGCAGTGCTCAGGGGTTATTCCTGGCTCTGCTCTCAGGAATTACTCCTCGTGGTGCTTGGGGAACCATATGGAAAGCCAAGGATTGGACCCGGGTCAGCTGCATAAAAGGCAAACAGGCTACTTGCTGTATATAATCACTCCAAAATCTCTTCTATTTCCTCTTCTTTCTTGGTACGTTTGTTTATGGTATCTTCAAGCACAGTTATTCGATTCATACTTATACTTAGTTGGCTTTATTCATATAGCTTCTAAGGCTTCCTTAACAAAGTAAGTTACATTACTTCTACTGAGATGAAATCTTTCATGTGTTTCAACATTATTCAAGTTTATTGATTTGTTGTTCAAACACTGTTTTCAAATTATTAGGCACTGTTATAGATTGTTGTCCTGAAGGCTTCTTCAGGCAAATTATGGAGGCCTGATGGCGCTGAGGAGCCAGTTTTGCTGTCTTATGTTAGTATTTCAGGGTTCTTACATTTCAAATTGTCTTAGATGCTACATTTAAACTTGACAGCGGTCAGACAGGTTGAGTGTTGTTTAATGATGCTGTTAATGTCCAGAGGGCTTTCCCTTTTTTAGATGGGAGTGTGTGGAAATCTAGAAGAGCCTGCCTGGTACCTTTAATCCCACAGAAGGTATGCTTAGGTCTATTGTTTCAACAGTGCTCATACAGCAGTGCTGCCACCCACTGGGACACAAAAGCCTCTTTCCAAGTGGGTCATGCCAAGACAAGCAGGGTAGGGTCTGGGGATGGTGTGCAGAAGCAGTTTGCGGCATAGGAGTACCTAAGAAATGGATCCAGGTGTTTTATTCAGCCTGACACTCAACTGGGTCACGAAACCCTCTTTCAAAGCTGTAAAACTACTTAAGTAAAATGGTCAAAGGGCTGGAGAAATAGTGTAGTGTTAAGAATGCCTGTCTGCCTTGCATGTGGCAGAGCTAGGTGTAATTCACAATGGCACATATATCCCCAAGCAGTCAGGAATCACCCTGAGCGTTGGCAGGTATGGCCCACAACAAATTATGCAAATGAAACCATATTATCCAAACTATATTCTTAACCTAACTTACTGAATCTGACCTTCGTAAAAAAGATCATTTTAGATGGACACTCTAAGCTATTTATGTTTTCTTAAAAAATTCTACAACTACTAATTCAAAATTAGGATCTATTCTCAATAAAAATACATTCTTTAATATTACCGTTTTAAATAAGACATTTTGTATACTCATACATACACAAAACTACTTTGCACATACATACATGTGCAAAATACATATACATACAAGTATATATAATAACAAATGAAAGAATTTTATGTAGCACAATTCAGACATTCATTTGGTTCAATAAAGATTATCACTCAGGAATGAAGCGATAATACAGCAGGTAAAGCATTTGTCTTGTGCACTACCAACCGTGATTCAATCCTTGTCATCCCACATAGCCCCCTGAGCCCTGCCAGATGTGAGACCTGAATGCAGAACCAGTTTACAGTAAGCCCCGAGAACCACCAGGTCTGCTCCAAAAACAAAAACCAAAAAGCATTAGTTGTCCTTCAACCAAATACTACAAAAGTTGTACTAGAAATGCTGCAGTGAAATCATTACATGCCTGTTGCAGGACACCTAAAAGCCTAGGCCTCTGCATCTGCCCTGGATTACCTCCTGCAGGTCACTTCATAGATAGGGGGTAGTTTGAATGTGGCAGTCTTATCTGACCATGTATTCTGTACTGGCTGGTATAAATATTCTCTCATGCTACCACAATCATCGTGGGACTAGCTAGATCTTACCAGCATATTTGCCTGGCCACATTGGATCTCTAAGTAATTAGACCAGAGAGAAATGCTGTTTGCCTCCAAGCAAGCAAGCATGGCTCCCTGATAACTCAAAGGCAACTAAAATACAAAACTACTGTGAAGTAGACGAGACTCTTGTGAAGGCTTGGAGAAATATTTAACTGGCATTAGTATTAGTCTTTGGTACAGAGACATGCCATCTCAGAAACCCCCTTCTCTACCAGGCAGATCTTGGCTCAAGACATTAGGTGAGGTGCTGGGAGAAATTACCTGAGGGCATTTGATCCTTCCTGCCAGGGGAAGTTACATTTAGCTTATAGCTTCTCCCAGCTCTGCTAGGAGGCTTTTAATTAGCTCTGGGTCCTTATAAACAGCCCGATGGTCTCCTGAAGTTGCTACATTTCTATAGAGATATTTTCCTGTTTTCATCTCTAGATAGCCCAGCCCATTCTCGGCTGGGCTGGGAGTGGGGGGGGATTCCTAGTTATAAAATAAACTGTAAGAAGAATCTCTCTCTCTTTTTTCCCCCTTTTTGCCATTTTGGCTTCCCTTGGTGTTTTGCTTCTCCATCCTCTCCATTCTCTGTTGGGCCTCAACACCTGGTGGCAGCCATCTTGGCCCATACCTGGCTGGGGCCTAGCTGGGAACCCAGAGTCCGGAGGTTTTCCCTGCTCTTGGATTGTATATTGGAACCTGTGATAGTAAAGCCCTTTTAAAACTGCATTGGATTCCTGAGTCTTCATCCATTCCCGCCGGCTTCAGAGGTAGAAGGGAACTCGCTTCCCGACACTGTAGGGGACCCTGGCGGCGCTCCCGACACATGCCAACAGTTTCAACATGTAGTATAAGACACATTTCCTAAGGGATATGTTCATGGAGCCTTTGTTTCATAGAAGTGAGTGAATTTACTGTGCTGTACTTTACTGTTTCAAATAACCATTCCATTGTCAGTAACACCAATGCCTTGGGTTGCGGGTGTTCTGAATATCCGTCATTCTAAGCCCTTCTCAAAGCAACTAACCCAAGGGACGTTGCCATCTTTAAGGGAATCATGGCCTATTTCATGTCCTGCTTATCTTTAAAAGCCACTAACAGTGGCAAAAAGTCATTTCTTTATAAAATAGCTAAGAAGTCTTCTAATTTACTGAAAATAAGTCATTTTACTGACTATAATCTCAAAAATATTTTGTTCATACATAACAGATTAAGGGAAAAGAGATGAATTAAGAAACATTTTTTGGTAAACTGATAAAAAAAGAAAAAATAGAAGGTAAGAACTTGAAAACAACTGGCAGAATAAGTAATCTTCATATAGGCAAATAACTAGGTTTTCAGAAAATCACTAATTACCTTGCTTTCCAATGTAATCTCCTTAACTGCTTCAGTGATTCCTGTAACACCTGTTGAAAATTCAACAGAGAATAACTAAAATTAAGTTATCAACAGCCCCATTTATTGATTCAAGCAAAACCACAATTTTCTAAATTGTCACCATTTCCCTGGAATGAAAAGTCAATGTTAGTGGCAGTTTTTTCAAACATAATAGGAATAATCTCAAAACAAGAAATTTAAGTCAAACATTTCAATTAACATGAATTAATATTAGAAAAGAACATGAATTAACCTGTTCTATTATTCCTTATTTCTTTCATGTATGAGTATCAATTACAGTCCTAGAAAGTTGACACGGCATGTGACAACAGGACTCCTTTCCATTTAGACTTGCACACAACAGCGTAAGTCCAGATGCTACTTATTTCAGAAATGAGTAACAGCTTATCAAATTTACATGGGACTATTTTACTATTTCTACATCTTATTTAACCCTCAAATTCTATACCATGAGATAATTTCTCCATAAGTATAGTACCTAGAGAAGTAAAATATCCTGTGTGAGTCTTATAGGGAAAATCTGGGATACAAATCCACATGTGCTGTGTGGCTCAATACATTGTTCACAGCATCTTCTTAAATAACTACCCTAAAACTATTTTGCTCAATCAACGTGGCATTAGCAAATGGCAGCACTAGTTAGTACTGGTCATTTAAAAACATATCTAATTTAAAATACCTGGGCCAAGCAACAGTACAGAAGGTAGGGTATTTGCCTTGCATATAGCCAACCCAGGTTAAATTCCTGATACATAAGATGGTCCCCCAACCACTGCCAGGAATAATTCTGAGCACAGAGCCTGGAGTAAGTCCTGAGCACTGCTGGATGTGGCCCCAAAATAATGAAAAAATATTAAATTAACTGTGTCCTCATGAGATAGTTTAACAATCACACAAAATACTAAAAAAAAAAAATCCTAAATATAAAATATGCAAAGTATATGCCCTTTTTTAATCAGCTGCTTCTATTGGCATTTCTCAGATATAACTGATAACCTACAACACATAGGAAATGCTAGAAATAAATAGCCCCAAATGTTCTTTTTTGAGTAATCTTGTTCTACTACCACTTTCTAGGACTTAAAGGAGAGAAAGCGTTAATATTCTAAATGTCAACTTAGAAGAAAAGCCAGAGAGCTAGTACAGGGATTAAGGTGCATGCCTTGCATTGTCCAACATGAGGTCCATCACAAGAACTACATTCTAGGGCCCCAGATGGAACACCAACCAACCAGGAGGGGTCTTAAACCTGAGCACTGCTTGGAAGGCAAAAAAAAATTTTACATATATACATATATGTATATGTGTATACACACATATGCTTTTCCCCCATAAATACATATAACTTTTATTTCAACAATTAGGAGAGATTCTAAATATATTTATAATGTTTGCACATATAAATTAGAAGATATTTTCATCAGAATTAAGTCGAGGGTCAAAAAAATCGTACAAGGTTCAAGGAACTATGCATTTAACCCTAGTTAAGATTCCAGGTACCACATGGCCCCCAAAAGAGCCCCACTGATGACGCTAGTGGTCTCCGCACCATATGACCCAAACAGTGAAGCAATGCTATGGTGTTAGCATTGAAGCAGCCAATTCAGTTGACCAAGTACTGCTCTCTGCATGAAAGGCATCCTCAAAAAAGATAGTTGGCAAGAGAAACAAAACTATGTGTTTACAAAATTATGCAATACAATGGCAAAACAGGTTTTCAAGACAAGGAAAAATAATATTCAGAGTTCTAAACAATTAATGCAAACAGTTATGAAAGGCTTGAGTCAATTCTTTAAACAAAAATGTATTGAACAACTTTTATATCAAATGCTATGATAGTGAATTTAACAATGAATTTCTTGGGGGGCGGAGCGATAGTCCAGTGAGTAAGGTGTTTGACTTGCACCCAGCTGACCAGGGTCCAGCATCCCATATGGTCCCCGCACCGCCAGGATAATTCCTGAGTGCAGAGCCAGGAGTAACCCTTGAGCATTGCTGGGTGTGAACCAAAAAAGCAAAAAAATCAAAACAAACAAACAAACAAAAAAAGAATCTCTTTCATGAATCCTATAGTCCTTATAATTCTTTTAACAGTCATTCAAAAAATTCTTAACTACATTAAAAAGGTCAGACTGAACAAAAGAAATAAGAGGTCGAAATAGCTCCTGCCCTAAAGTTTTTTATCCAGCAATGAAATGAAATGTAGGGGAGAGGCGTTTACCTTGCATGCGGCCTACCGGGTTCAATCCCCGGCATCCCATATGTTCCCCGGAGCACGGCCAGGAGTAATTCCTGAGTGCAGAGCGGGAGTAACCCCTGAGCATTGTCAGGTGTGACCCAAAAAATATATATATTTTTACTGCATATAAAATTGCTCTGCCACCGCAGTTTAATCTTAGACTCAATGTATTTTAGCACCAGGTCCTTTGAGGATCTTTCTCATTCATACATTTCAATGATCATTCTATTTTTATCAAACTGGAATTTATGGGGAATGAGGAATTATGAGAGACTCACACACACGGGCAGAGCTGCTACTTGCTCTCCCTGTGCCCAGCTGATCACGAGGCATCCAGGAGGGATGGCGGGTTCTTGCCCTGGCCCGCCACCCCAGCAGAGCCTCACAAGAAGCCAGCGGAACACCCACACCATGAGGGTCACCAGTTTCCACATTTGGACTCCCCTCTCGTCAGAACTCCACCTAGCAGAAGAGCTGATTTAGCCCAGCTCGGCCGCGTGGTTCATCAATAAATGCTCGAGTCTTGAGGTGACTAGATTATCTCACCTTGCACGGCAGAGCCTGGCAAGCTACCCGTGTCATATTTGATATGCCAAATACCAGCAACAATTATAGACCTCATTCCCATGACTTGATGGAATGGTTTGAGGCTCTTTATGTTCCTGGAGTGGGCAGATACCCTTGGGCTAGCTTGCATGTGACAGGACATATTGAGATGTTACTGGTGCCAGCTCAAGTAATCGATGATCTACGGAAGTCAAGTGATTCAGTATTTGTAATTGGCTTTGTTTTTTAAAAAATAAAATACAGATATTTAAAAATTTCTCCTGAAGTAACAGTAATCTAAAAATCAGGTATCAAAGAATAGTTTTTCTTTTTATCCAATCTTCTTTCTCTTTCTTGACTGTCTACTGGAGTAAACCATGCCCTACGCAGCCTCTTGTTACCAGGTATGCCAATTTGGTTTCCTACCTGTGTTATGGTAAGTATCTACCCATCCCCCGTCACCATCATCTTCTTCGATGATTGCTTCCAACTCATCTGAATATTCCATCTGTTTGCACCGTTTATAGCATGGCACTATTAAAAAATACAAACAGTTAATAGCACATTTCCTGCTTCCTATAAATCCATTAGAAAAAAGAGAAAGTTTAAAGAAAATTTCTAGGAACAAAATATTAAGTGAATACTGTATTTCACTTGAAATGGAATTAAACAGTTATAAAAAGTTCATTCAGCATGTTGTCTGACTACATTTCTCTTTCCTTAAACAGCTTTATAAGGAGAAACAAATGAGCTTTTTTTGGGAGTCTATAAATGCCTTATTGTGATGGTCTGTGGAACACAACAGGCTGAAGCAGAGAGGGCTTTAATTTCTGGCTAATGAGTAGTAACATCCAATTTTAATAGCCTGACTTTCAGAACACTGAGATGTCACACATCTTTCAGAGACGGAAAAGATCAGCTCTGATTTACAATGCTCAACTAACTACAATACGAATACTTATTTAAGTTTTAACTATTCCTAAGAGTTAAAGCACAAAATTTATTGAACTTCTAAATTTTACTCTCCTGTACAGTACAGGTGCCAAGTTTTTTCATGCAGCAAATACGTCAATTAGCAGGCATCATTATGCGTATGAGCTGAGAAATGAACAATTAAAAGGCAAAAGATATTTTGTAAGATCAACAAACTGGTATTAATTTCCATATTTTTTAAAAATAGAATATAAATTTTAAGAAAAATGTTGTATCGAAGAATAAATTGATGCTTTGCACAAATCTTTCCTTTCTTATAACGGGTCGAGTAGAAGCGAACAGACATCAAGGAATCGTGCTGTGGCGAGCTGGAGCACAGTGAAGCCGCTTTTGAGTAAGATGCTCTCTGCTTTGTGCCCACTGGCAATCCTTCAATAACATACAATTATCACTGAGCTTCTGCCTGAGTAGTATCAACTCACCTTCTATAAATGCTAGTTTAAAGAATATTAAAATACCTTTAAAAGGATTATGATTACAAAGTCAATTCAAGAAAAATTAAGTGTGGAAAGATGCTGGGAGCGCCTGAAACCCGTCGTGCAGGCAGTCCCTAGCACGGTCTGGCCCCTGAGCACTGCCAGGATAACCCCAAGTCAAAGGCAGGTGCAGCCAGGGTGCCATTAAGAGTGTCTCCCAAACCAACTGCAACCAATGCTCAGTTAAAAGACGTTCATAACGTTACTTAAGGCCTCTCTTTTACTTCATATCTTAAAACCAGACAATGAGAAAACTAAACTTTAAAAGGGATTAAAAAACCAAGAGAAAAATAGCCAGTGCCAGAAAACTCAAAGCTTCATTAAATTTCCTAATGTCTTATGAGAAGTTATGAATACAACTTTAAGCATAACTTAAAATAAGTAAGGGATGTTATTTTTAAAAACTATACAATTTGGTGCAAAATTTGCTAATACATTCTATTATTCTTACCATTTTTAGTGACCAAAAATTGTTTGCCTGTTGGCAGGTATGCCTTCACTTTCAGTTCTTCCCCTGTAGCCCTTTAAAATAAGTGAAAAGTACCAAAACAAAGAATATTTTAAAAGGTAAAGATAGACAATATCATGTACCAATTCCAAAACTATTTAATCTATAACCCTTGCTTAGGATTAATTCGAGGAAAATGCCATTAAGTAATATTTGTCAAGGAATGGAGGACTACAACAAAATTAAAATATACTAAGACTATATACACTAAAATTACATCCTCTACATATACTGAGACATCCCCATCCTACTGGAGTGGTAGGGTGGGGGTTGGGGGTGGAGGGGAAAACTGAGACAAGAATGAGGAAATCAGGCACTGTAATACTATTAACAGCATAGTAAAACTGCAAATCACAGTGGGTAAGCTAAATAAAAACAAAAAAAGAAAAAACACACACACAAAAAGCCACCAACTCCAAAAATAAATGAAAAAAAAAGGGGGAAATGTGATGCTTTTTCTTTTTTGCCCTTAGGAGTGCTTTGATTATTCAGGGAGTTAAAGCTATACAGCAAGGTTGCAACAAGGGTGCAAAGGCAACACACTGGCAGAACGATCCTCACAACTGAGCGAGCAGGAGAGAGGGTGTTGAGTCTAGGGGTTCTGAGTAGAGGGAGCTGTCATGGGGTTCTTGGGAAAGGGAGAAGGTGCACAGATGATGGGTGTGATGTTTTAATATGTGCATGAGAAACCATTAGTAATAGCGTTGTGAAACATAAAAATCAATTAATTTTTTAAGAGGCAGAACAAAGGGAGAGAGGATGGTTTAATATTAACAAAAGGGATAGTATTTAGCAACTATCATATTTGTCTCAAAACAGAAAGAAACAGATGATCCTTAATGCGAATGTGCATACTCTTACACAGATTTTCAATCCTAAAGTATTGTTCATCTGGAATCAGGCAAAAAATAATAGCTGCACACCATTGCATAATAAAGTAGGTTGGCAAGATCTCTATTCCTACCACTCTATTAAAATAGGAACTTAGCTTTAAAATCACATGGTGATTATGTTGAGAATGACAGAAACACATTTAAAATGCTTTCAGTGAGTTTTTATTACAGGACTTAGAACTCTAAATCACTTTTATTTAATTCTTCGATCTTAAGAAATTTAAAATATTAATCCACCATTTTACAGATAAGTATAAAGAAACGCTGTCACAAAATTGTAAGATAAAAAGCCAGAAGAAGCCTAGTGAATTCAGTTTCTATTCTTTAATGCTACTCTCGCTGAAAACCAGCTATAACATTTCTGAATTTCAGAATTGGAATAACACTGAAATTTTGTTCAAAGGTTTTTGCATGGCTTGCCAACTAGATTTTTCTAGGCACAAACAAACATGAATCTATCACACTGTAAAAAATGCTAAATGCTTTATTTCTTACAAAACAAATTATACATCAATTATAGGCTAGACATAAGTCAAATAAAGTTTTAAAAATTCAGAGATGAGGGACCCATTAGTTAACCACCCTTAGCAGATTATATTCTGTAATAGGAAGTCAAGTTTAAATACAACACAGAACACAGGTAGGAAAAACAAGGATATCAAAATAAATAAACCTAACATCTTTTACCAAAATCAGCACAAAAAATTCCCTAAGAATCTGAGTAATTAATAAAAATTAGTAACAACTATTTTGGATATGTGCTACACAAAATATTAAGAGAGTGAAATATACCAAGAAGTCCATCTTTGGTTTAGTTACTACCTTGATTACTAAAAGTCTTATAATCCCTAGAGTTCACACTACCATTCAAAAACTTACCTTTCAACTACAACTGAAAAAATGTGAGGAGGGTGGGAAAGAATATAAAAAGCAGAACCACTTATACCTGAACAAAATGATAATTACAAACCAAGTCTAATGAAAATAGTCTGCAAATACTGTATTCACTATTTCAACTACTGACAGATGGTTTTACAAAGTACTTGACAGTAACTAAACTGAATTTGTCATTAAAGCAGTCCATACATATTTTTTAATTTGAAAAATGTATTGATCTAATGTATTAAACTCTTGAAAATTATTTCTACAGCATGCACAAAATCAGACTTAGACACTATCAAGATGAGATATTAATAGAATAACATTTATCTAAAAATATCCATCTTTGATTATATGTTTATTCCTTTAGTAACTGAAGAGAAAAATAAACCAGATGATCAAAATGGTCATTCTGGTTTTAATGCATTACCTAATTTCAAACTCTTAAAATTATGACATCATACCTTTTACTAATTTTTTTATTCTTCAACCAAGATTACTTACCATTGCCATGTAGGACAGTGGTGGACTAAGTGATCTCCAGCTGCGACAAACTATTCATGATTAGAAGAAATATAAAAAAAATTAAAAAATGCTGGAAGTGGCAATACCAAAGTAATCATCCTATGCATCCAATATAACCCCAAATCAATTAAAAGGCAAAAAGTACCGAACTATTCCGTCTTAAGATTTAGTTTTTTATTATAATTATTATAATTAAACTACAAAATTTTTAATCTATACAAAACTGTAATTTTGGAAGTCGAAGCAGGTGTCAATTTCTCTCGACTTTTTAAGCATTGGAATATACACCAAAAAGCACACCGTATAATTTGTAAAGAAAGGTTAACTGCAGAAGTTAACACACCATAACACACTCCATGTATGAAACATAGAAATTCTTGATAATGGCTGAAACTCTGACCAAAAATAAAAAAAAAAATCTTACTAAATAGTGTTACTAAATAGATTCAGGTCTATGATGTAATAATAGTTTATTACATCACAGTGCAGTTCTTTATTTTTTTTAAACTTAGGTAAGAGCCAATTCTGAAATCTTTTTCACAATATTACTACTATAGGAAACCGTTAACAACATTGAAAAGTGAAATTTAGGATAGTGGGGGGATTAGAACTTTTTGTTTTAACACACTCCAAAACCAAGACAATAAATTTTCTAAGACAACACAAACTTTCTGAGCAGGATGAACACTGCACACTTTTTGTTCTTACAAAGACTCAAAGGTATGTTTAATCTTTTGAGAGTTTCCATGAATACAAAATGAAAAGTGTTAAGCATAACCACAATGCCCAAGTTCAACAATATATGCACATACTATATAAATTAACTCAATTTCATAACAGCTTTCTTGTTTCATTTTCATTTGGGGCCATATCCATCAGTGCTCAGAGCTCACTCCTGGTTCTGCGCTTGGGATCACTTCTGGTAGGGTTTGAGAGACCAAACAGGGTAGTGAGGGATGGCACCTGAGTTGGCCACATGAAAGACACATGCCATATCCACCACGTGGGTTCCTATTTTACAACAATTTTAATTAGAAATTTATTATTCATGGAGTTACCAAACAAACTGTGGTATCCATAATCTTCTATTATCTTTCTGGAGAAATAGTTTATATACATACAATATTCTATTGAGAGAAAAATTCCCTAAAGTATGAATTCTGAACATTAATTTAGTACATTTACTTGTCTCTGTCCTTTTATTTTAAAAAATCTGTATTTTTAACTGATTAGATGCAAATGAAAGCAATATTCTCAACCTCAAGTTTTAAATATTCTGGGTTGCTATAGCCAAAAGCTACATCTAATCCTATAGTTTTACCAGAAATTAATTCATCATAACTTAGCAAAACTCAAGCAAAACAAAAAGTTAAAAAATGAAAATAGGGCAGGGCAGATGAAAGTCTACAATGCGCTTGCCTTGCAGGAAGCTGACCAGGTTCAAATCATCACACAGCGTACCCCAGCCCTTGCAGGACCAATCCCTGAGCTCAGAGCCAGAGCCAGTAGTGATTCCTAAGCACAGCCTGGGGTATGGCCCAAAGAGCCAAAAAAAAAAAAAAAAAAAAAAGGATAAAGAAAAATTAGCTACAAAACTAGTATTTGCATAGCACTTCTGGTAGCATATTGAAAATTTTAAAACTGTAAAAACAGACTTGCATGATTAGTACACGTACATTTTCCACTGAACTAGCAGTTATTACATGCTTCATATATACCCAAGTAAAATAAAAATGTAGGACAAATTTCTTTAATTGCACTGTTGCCTGTAGTAGCATTCTCTTTATCTTGGTGATTAAAAATAACTATAGTACTAACTCCAACAAGCTAGAACAACTAACGTTTTGGTAAGCTATCCACTGTTACCAGTATTGGTAAGGTCATACAAGTACTATTCCTTTTCACTAAGACAATGCTGTGTTAGCCTGTCTCCCATCTTCAACAATGTACTTCCATACCTGTCAAAGCAGGAAAAAGGCTGAAGGCTGGCAGCCAAAGCTCAGAAAGTGAGCTCAGTGAACAGATCACTGTATCACTGTCTTCCCATTGTTCATCGATTTGCTCAGTGGGCACTAGTAACATCTCCATGAGTCCTGTCACAAGCAAGTGTAACCCAAGGGCATCTGCTTGCTCCAGGGAACAGGAGGAGCCCAAACCATTCTTCAGGTCATGGGACTGAGGTCCAAAATTGTTACTAGTTTTTGGCATAACATTACTTGTTGTGGCATAACAAGTAAATTAAACATGGGTAGCTTGCCAGGCTTTGCAGTGTAGGTGGTCCCTGCTGGCCCCCAAATTCCATGTGCTGGTCCCTGCTGGCCCCAAATGCCACATGCTGGTCCCTGTTGGGCCCCAATGCCATGTGCTGGGTCCCAAAGCCACGTGCTGGTCCCTGCTGACCCCAAATGCCACATGCTGGTCCCTGCTGACCCCAAATGCCACGTGCTGGTCCCTGCTGACCCCAAATGCCACGTACTGGTCCTGCTGGCCCCAAATGCCACGTGCTGGTCCCTGCGGGCCCCATGTGCCACGTACTGGTCCCTGCTGGCCCCAAATGCCACGTGCTGGTCCTGCGGGCCCCAAATGCCACGTGCTGGTCCCTGCTGGCCCCAAATGCGGCGTGCTGGTCCCTGCGGGCCCCATGTGCCACGTGCTGGTCCCTGCTGACCCCAAATGCCACGTGCTGGTCCTGCGGGCCCCAAATGCCACATGCTGGTCCCTGCTGGCCCCAAATGCCGCGTGCTGGTCCCTGCTGGCCCCAAATGCCGCGTACTGGTCCCTGCTGGCCCCATGTGCCACACTGCTCTGGAAGGGGCTGGCCTGCTCGTGTCAAGGATGCAACAGAGGGGCTCCTGCCCCTGCCAGGACCACCGGCTCCCAGATGGCAAGTGTTCGCGCGTGCAGCTGGAGCGCCAGACTGTGTGATGTGGGGGGGGTGAGGCACGGGGGTGGGGGGGTAGTGTTGGCCTCAAGGCACTGGGCTCTTTGCCTTGTGGCTCTGATCCGGAAATGTATGTATGTGTGTCTGCATCTTGGTCTTAAAGTCTATAGCTGCCTCCTCAGATGGTGGACCGTCCACTTCCTTGACCAAGTGAACAAATCAACTTAGTGTATATGCAAGTAGATTATGTCTTCTCGTTTTCATCGTTTAAATCATTCTGTAATTGTCTCTAACCCAATCCAGAATTAAGTGGTAGTATGCAGCCAAACTAATTTTGTCTTGCATTTTTTTTAGAAAGGAGGAAATTCACAAAAGCTAATGATACAATTAGGTGCAAGTAACGGTTATTCATTCTAGAATTTGTAGATATTTGAAAACTTAATTCTATTCAGTGACCAAATTCACGCCCCCATTGAGCTATTTACCAACCAGTCATCTACACACAGAGGTAGTTCTTGCCCGAGTGCAAAAATTACCCATTTTCATCTCTGCCTTCTATTTTAGATACTTCAGCTCAAGAGCCTTGCTTAAAATATATTTTCATTTGGCAAGAAAATGAATCATACCCTTAAGATCGAAACTTAATTTTATTTTGAATTCAAGGTAATAAAATTACTAAGGCATTTTTTAGACCAGAGAATTTCAACTGAAGGGCGATATGGCTCATTGGAGGTACCAAGAATATTCCAAAGGAAAAAGAGATTTTAAAAAATATCATGGAAACGGAGTTCCATGGCATAAAACTAGTGGGCTCATGGGCAGAAGAGGGGGACCACAGGAAGGAAACAAGGTCAGAGCAGGTGGCAATCAGAAAAAGGTTGAGAAGTACTGGTTTAGGGAGTGTCTAATCAAATTCCCTCATTTTATGGGTAAGGAACCTGAATAGGGATGAGATTATAAAAAACAGGCAACTCTTAGGTTCTTATTAGGAAAAATTTTCAAAAGGCAGTTTTAATTAAAACACCATTCTTAGAATTCACAGGATTTTGGAATTATTGCTATTCTAGTATAGGATTGGGAAACCCTAGAGAAATTTTTATTGTTTTATGTTGTCTTTTTTTTTTTTTTTTCTTTTTTGGGTCACACCCGGCAATGCTCAGGGGTTTCTCCTGGCTCTGCACTCAGGAATTACTCCTGGCGGTGCTTGGGGACCTTATGGGATGCCGGGGATCGAACCCGGGCCAGCACTGGCTGGCGCGTGCAAAGGCAAACGCCCTGCCCACTGGGCTATCGCTCCAGCCCATTATGTTGTCTTTTCGTGAAGGCATATTCGGTAGTGCTCAGAAGAACACTTGTGGTGCCTGGGATTCTAACCAGGGTCACAGCCAAAGCCACCACATGTGAAGCAAATGCCTTATCTCCTGTACTATCTCTGAATCCTACCATGAAATTCTATTCCATTTGAAAACTGAGGAGTTTGGTTAATTCTCTCAGGGTAGTCTTGGAATTTATAGCACTAGTCCAGTCATAAAGCATGGCTCATTTGAAAATCTGATTGTTCCAAAATGTTTCTTTCAAAACAATGAATAAAAGTTCTAATGTCAAAGAATGGAAATTCTGATTAGTTAAAGGTTGCTTAATTTCCATCGCTAATTATTATTACCAAAAAATAAGTAGGATATAACCAAAGCTATGTATAAAACCAGAATTTAACAGGTCATTTAGGCCAGAATAATTTAACAAAAAACAAATGGAGGGAAATCTTTTTATTAAAGATGAAGTGGAAAATTAAAGTGAGCCTTCAAAAACATAGTTTCACTTTAAAAAGTTCAGTTAAAGGGCTCCAGAGATGGGACAGTTGGTAGGACGCTTGCCTTACATACAGTCAATCCGGGTTTAATTCCTGAAATCCTTATGGTCCCGAGACCTACCCAAAGTGATCCCTTAGTGGAGAGCCAAGAGAAAGCCTCTAATAATACCACTAGGTTTGGTCCAGAAACCACAAAAAAAAAAGTACAGTGAAAAACAATGGTCTACAAAATAGCAATTAATTTCAAAATTAGGTAAATTCAAACTACTCGGTTAATAGAAAAATAAATTAAAGGATGATAAGAAATAAGGAACTATTCAGTATATAGAGAAAACTATTTAAGAGACCAGGGATGCAACTAAGTGGTGAAAAAAAGTTTTATGAGTATGAAATTATGAAATCTTGGGTTCAATCACTGTCAAAAAAAACCCCCACAAAACTCAAGCTGAATACTAAGCAATTAACATCTAAGCAGTGAACAAGTTTCCGTTGCAGAAACCATAATCTCATGCTTGGTGTAAAGAAAAGTCACAAAACACCACAGAGCCCACTGCACAGTTCAATATGATGCAAATACGAGCACAGAATAAGTGACCATAAGAATTTTTTTCCACTCCCAATCAAACCCTCATTTCTAAATTAGAGGAACTACAGAAAAATAAGAGAAGTGGAAAATTTAGAGGGAAGTTACATTCTTCTATGAGAGGTAGAAAATTCCAACGAAGTTACTAAAAGAGATAGCATACTCTCTTTACTTAAATAATGATCAAAATTCAAGATATTTTTAGAATATCCTCAACACTCACCTCTTCTGGGGTGATAACACCTGTTTCCTTAAACTTTGATTCCTAAAAAAAAAAAAAGTAGAAAGAATACTAACATTATACTTTCACTTTCAAATTTGCAATGTTTTGCAATGCAATTACTTGCCTGGACCCCTGTAAGAG
The DNA here is from genome assembly GCA_021461705.1 of Cryptotis parvus. Taxonomy (NCBI): domain Eukaryota; kingdom Metazoa; phylum Chordata; class Mammalia; order Eulipotyphla; family Soricidae; genus Cryptotis; species Cryptotis parvus. The sequence continues at coordinate 184,081 of JAJIBD010004282.1, read as the reverse complement.
ATATGGCATGGAAACAAAAAGTCACTGGGATGACCTCAAGAAATACAAAATTTAACAAGAAAGTGACACACTATTACAGTCTAATTGGAGTAAGTACAGTTCTTTGGAAAAACATTCAAAATTTTACATGTAAGTCTTACAAATGACTCTGTAGGGGCGGAGCAATAGTACAGTTAGTAGGACATCTGCCTTGCAACAAGAGACCCAGGTTCGATCCCCAGCCTCCCATATAGTACCCAAGCACCATCAGAAGTAATTCCTAAGCTCAGAGCCAGGAGTAATCCCTGAATATTGCTGGTGCAGCCCAAAAACCAAAATAAACAAAATGAAACAAAAAAACCCAAATGATCTTGTGAAATGAAATATCTTTATATTGGAGTAAAAATATGCTACACTTTTTATTTAAATATTAAAAACAAAATCAAGAAGTCATACTTTATTTAGTACCTCCCAATTCTCATTTCCAAACTCCAAATTACTGTAATATTCTTTTTCTAAAGGGTGCAGTTTACTATTTCTCTGTATTTAGGCTAGAATAAGATTTTGTAGCAGTGTACAAAAATGAAAGATTAACATTCATAGCATTACCATTTACTGCCTAAACTACCACTTGCCAGTCACTTGCCAGTTGAGGCAATGGGAATACAGGCATATAATAAGCCAAACTCCTCCTTGTCCTAAGGAATTTAAACCCCAAGGGAGGGTGAAAAGTCAAGCAAAAATGAATACATGAGGAAAAATGCAGCAGAGAAGAGGGCTATGGAAGGAGAGGTATCTCTTAAAGATAAGCACAACTCACTGCTAAGTGACTCAAGAGCAGCCTGGGAGAAAGCTAATCAGGCACAGCAAATGCAAAGGCCCTAGGCAAACGGGAGCAAGTTGGGTGGGAGGGCCCCTGAGTACACTAGTTCAGGGAAGGTGACTCTGACAGCTGGATTGGTGTTGGAACTTTGCTGGTGTGAAGCAACCCTACAACAGACCCTGAGTACACTAGTTCGGGGAAGGTGACTGACAGCTGGATTGGTGTTGGAACATTGCTTGTGTGATGCAACTCTACTATGAACAACCTTGTAAATAACAGTCCCTTAATAAAAATTAAAAATAGGCAAACAAAATGGGAAAAAAATTCCACAGGGATGAGTGTACAAAGTGTAATTCATGATGGCTTAAGGAAAAGCGGGAGAAAGAGAAGCCCTAAATGAAGTCAAGGGGTTTCTACAACCACCTACGGAGGGTTGAGCTCATCCTAGAATTCTAGGTTTTACGGTGTTTAAGTTTCTCCTTAATTATTGCTGGGGAGGAATTATTTTTAACCTGGGGATTTAAGTTTTTTTTTTTTTTCTCCCTTTGATATGTAATAGGAAACTCAATTCTTTTTGGAGAATAAAAAGTTCTAGGCAAACCAGATTTGCATTTGGAAAAAAAAAGTCAAAGAAAGAGCCATAAATTCTGTACTTATTAATAAAAAATATACTATACCAACAAGCTAATACTTTTTGTTGAATTCACTAAATAGGAAAAGTATTCTTCAAGTCACAAATTCTTGACATTAATTTAACAAAATACAACTACCCAATGAAACTGCAGTCTGAAATCTGCAAGTCCTTTTAAAGTTCCTTGCTCCAAACAGCGAACAATTATATACCACACAAATGTTTTCTACCTAGGCACATGATTCTTTAAAGCACATCATGTGGAAGAATTACTTGATTCAAGTGTCAAATTTCTTTTCGGTTTCAAAATGTACTAAAAACAATCAACATTTTACAGTAAGCAGCTGTTAAGTTTAAGAGTTGTTTCATTTATAAACACCTGGGTTTTGTTAGTGTAAGCTAACAAGTTATTTTAAAAACAGTCTGGAAGCAAGTTTAAAAAGACACAAAGGTCCGCTATTCTTAGTATACCATAAAAACTTACTGAATAGAGAACCAACCACTTTCAAAGTATTTTATGCCCACTCTAAGATTGAGTAAAAATTTAATTAAGTTTGGGTGGGACGGAGAACACAATTAACTTCATATTTGCTTGCTACTGGTGCTTGCTTTCATCAAGAAAAAAATAGTTACAGTAACATAAAACTTACTCTACGAGAGTTATAAAAAATGCCCTTGAGAAATTTATCAATATGTCAAAGCTGCCATTTATTTTGCTTTTAAATGATTTTAGTTTCTATTCTAAATTGTCCTAATTTTAAGTTTTAAAATATTTTGTTGCGGGTGTACATGTATGCGTGTATATATACACATATGTATTGAGTGTGTATATATATATGTATAGACACACATATTCTCAATACACACACTCTCTCTCTCCCCCCTATATCTACTGGGAGGCGGGGGAAGGGGTGAAGGGAGGGTCGATGGTCCTTCACCAAGTCCAAGGTTCACAAGCAGTCTGGTATTCCTTGGTATTCTGAAAAAGTGAGACAGGTGGGCTTTGCCCCTTAGCCGACTCAATGGTTCTGATGGAACGCTGGAAATTTCCCCGGCTCCTCCGAAACCCTCCAAGTGTGGCTTCGGTGACAATTTCAAACTTTTAATTATGATAAGACTTTCTAGGAAACGGCATATGCCATCAGAACCACACTCCGGTGGCCCATTACTCTTGTCTCTTTTAAGGAGAACCCAAGCCCTGCTTTCCGAGAAACGCTGGCGGGGGTCAGGTTCGGGTTCGTAAGTGCCCAAGCCAGCGACCACCTTCCGAGCACCCGCACCGCACGCTCGTCGCGGGAGGCGCCAAGGGGGGCCGCGCCTTCTCGGGGTCCCGCCGCCCCTTCCTCCACCCCACCCGGCGGGAGGACGCGCGGACGCCGCCGCCGCCTCGTCGGTCCCTGCAGGGCGAGCGGGGCCCGGCCGCTTACCTTAGGACCGGGGTCAGGTACTCGGCCACCTCCAGGGCCTTTCCCTTCACTGTGTTAATCACATTCTGCATCCTGGGGCCGGGACAGCGGCCGGCCCCGCCACGGGGTAAGGGGCGGCAGCCGGGACAGGAGCAGAAAGTCAGTCTGTCCCCGCAGCCGGTCGGGCGACACCCGCGGGGACGGGACGCGACGGGCGGACGGGACGCGGGGGAGGGGGAGGCCGGCGGCGCGCGGCCGACCGGGCCCGGCTGTCACCTGGACGCGAAGGGCGGCAGCCGCGGCGCGCGGAGAGCTGGGGGACTAAGAACCGGGCGCTGCCTTCTCCCCCTCCTGCTTAACTCGCACCCCCTGCCCACTTCCCCTTTCTTCTCCCACTCTCTCGCCGTAGCTCGACGACCACCTGGGCCTCACGTGACACAGGCCTCTCGGGACACGTGACGCGAGAAAGGCCGCCGGGGCGGGACCGGGCCGCTTCTCCCCGCCCTCCGGAAGCGTAACACTGAACGCGCCTGCGCAATGGGCCCCGGCTCCGCGCTCTCTGTCGCGACGTTACGGGGGTTTTTTGTTCCGGAATTGGAGGCTCAGCAGCAGAGGCTTTTCTCCTGTCTTCCCCGCCCGTAGCTTCCTCGCCTATGGGCCCTAACAGCTATTGCTGCGACGACGGATCTAGACAGTTACAGTCTAATATGTACGCTCGGCCACTAGAAGCGCTTCTCAGGGACCGAGGTAACCGCGCCCCGCTGGCAGGCTTGCGCGTGCGTACAGGGGAGGGCGCGCCGCGAGAGCCAGACTGCGCATGTGCGCGTCGAAGACTTGCCCTGACCGAGAGGGTACCCACGGGCAGGTGTTTTGTGGGCCTCTGTGTGGTTGCGCCCCGTTGGGCAGTTTGTGTTGGGTTTTCAACCCCATTTTAACATTTGTCCCCCCAAGCATCTTCCCTACACTGGGATGATGGGGCTTTGGCCGAGTTACCCGACTTAAGGGTTTAGTGTGCTCAGTGTACCAGAGCAGGAAAACTGAATCAGTGGTTTCTTGAGTTCCTTACATTCCCTTTATCAGTAGGTCATTAAACACCCGCAGTGGTCTTTCTGATAGTTCCATTTTGATTGTACTTAAAACAGTTTACCAGTGAACTTTATATGGGGGTGAAGGGACATGGGAGGCTGCTATTGAGAAAAAAAATACAAATTGTCTTCTGCATTAAAGTTACTGACAATGAGAGTGAAAAGACGTCTTTTATGCAGAAATCTGCAGTGCCAAATATCAGTTCACTTACTGCCTTTGGCAGAACATCTAATCTGAACCTGCTCTTATATTATTATTATTATCATTATTATTTAAAAATTCAAGTTCTACATCAAATTTTAATGCTCATTCCGTTTGCCCATAGGTTGTCTTGTATTCCGCAACTGCCGTAGTTTGGTCTAGCCATAATCTAACGACATACATACCGTTTTCTCTTCTTTACATATCAATGCTTAATCTGCCTGCAGGATTGCTCAAAAAATGTTCTTCTTTTTTAAGGCAATTAAAAAACCAGCAAAATGGAAAACAAGTACTGTGGTCATCCTCTGCTATGCTCCTGTTCCACCATGTATCCATTCCTGTTAGGGATAATATTCATTGCTCTGAGCTCAAGTCGCATTCTTCTGGTAAAATACTCTGCCAATGAAGGTGAGTTGAGACTTGAGATACATAAGGAACTCTTTGATCTACTCCCACGTTATCTGTGTTGTCTTTGGCTTCCTTAAAACAAAATGAGGATAATACTCTTTGAAGTTCTGTTTCATGTGACTGTTTAAACCGAGTGCTGTTTAAATTGTCCCTGTTTAAGTTGGATGCTTTCATCGTCATTCCTTAGCAGGAAGAAAAATGTTGACGCTGGGAAATTTGAGTCAGTCAAGTACGAGGTTTGAGCTAAGCCTTTGGCAGATTACAACCTTGACTGTTGCTCCAGTCAAACAGTGTTGATTGGTATTGCTGACCTGTAGCAAGCTGTATAATTATAATTTATTTTGAAATAAGCAGGAAGATTTATTTGATTACTGGGTAATGTGATGTACTATTTTAATCACCATATTAATGGGACAGTAAGATTACCAGTTTTAGTATTTGCATGTTAAAGGTATCTATATTTAGACATTTCTGCTCAGTAATGTTCTATCTCCTGGCACTTTTTATTGAAGATATAAGGCATGATATCGTGACATTTAATGTCGCGATATCATGTGACATTGGGCAGTGAGAGGTGTCTACATCTCTACCTCAGTTAAGTATCTCCTAGGCTACTAGGCAGTAGACTGTGTATTAATAATAGGGCTTAAACACCTTAAATTAAATTTTTTTCAAGAACTCATTGATCATAGGAGATGCATATATATGAGTGCTTTGTTAAAATACAAAATAGTACCAAAAAATAGTTCAAAGTAGAAAGTGATGGCATTCTCCCTAGGAAAGGATGATGTGAGGTGGAAAGGGGTTGAGGGGCATTTTCTTGTTACAGGAGCAGTATATCCATGAGACAAGGTAGACGAAAATAGTACTCCTATGGAATCTTTATTGAACAATACAAAACTGGATGTTACATGAAAATATGTTCAGAATTATTGAACTGCAGTGTAAAGCTTTGGAGGGAGAAGGAATTCTTAGCCTGAGGGGGAAGTAATAATCTGGTAATTAAGTAGTATATATCATGCTATGACACTAAAACTTTATTCTCTAAATGCTAGAATCTGGGCAATAGGGAGGGCATCCATAAGGATTAGGAATGAGGGGCAAAGTGAGGAAGACTACTGTATTAGAAGGACGAGGCCGGAATATTGCATGGTTCAGAGGTTTCTGATTTAAGCACTGATTTGACTGATGAGCTGCTCACTTGAGATGGCAGCATTAGGAGCCTGTTGGTAAGAATTCAGAGTTTGCATAGTTTTAGCTGAGATCAGGAGCTGTTTGCTCACTGCACATTAAACATGAGGGAAATGCTGATTATTATCTTAAATTAATGTTCCTGAATAAGATTTGAAAACTTTAACATGAAGTTGAAGCTGTAAACGCTAAGAACAGAGATAAGAGTACAAAGTGAGAAAAATAAGAACCAAGCCCAGAATTCTGATGTCGCCAGCATCCAGCATTCATGTTCTCACTCAGGGCCATTACAGAGGCGAGAGAACGACACGGCTTGTGTAAGTTACATAACTGGCTCAGGAATTACTCCTGGTGGTGCTCGGGACCATATGGGATGCCGGGGATCGAACCCGGTCAGCTGCGTGCAAGGCAAATGCCCTCTCTGCTCTGGCCAAATATTTTCTATGTGTGCCATGCATGCCATGTGTGCCATGATATGGAACAGATAAGAAGATTGCTTTAAGAAAACATACCAGGGGCCGGAGCAGTAGTACAGTGGGGAGGGCATTTGCCTTACACATGGCCAATCTGGGTTTAACCCCGCCATCCCCTATGGTACCTCGAGCATGGCAAAAGTAATTCCTGAGTTTAGAGCCAGGAGTGACCCCTGAGAATCACCGGGTGTGGCCCAAAAAGAAAAAAAAAATTCCAGACAGGAGTTTACTTTGATTGGGCCAAAGCAATAATACAGAGGGTAGGACATTTGCCTTGCACACGACCAACCCTGGTCTGATCCTCAGCATCGCGTATGGCCCCTGCACACTGCCAGGAGAGATTCCAGACTACAGAACCAGTAGTTAGTAACCCTGAGCATCACCAGGTGTGGCCCAGGACCTAAATAATTAAATTAGTTTACCTTGATATTAGCAGGAGAAACAAGTCACACAAGAAAAGCTATATGCTGGATATTAATTTTTCTAAGGTAACTATGTAGGTTGAATCAAGTTGAATCAGGTTCTCAGTGTTCATAGTCAAAGGCAATTTCGTGCCATACCAGAGTATCCTTTGCCCGTAGCGCTCATCTCCACACTGTATCTATTGGCAACTGGATAAAAACTTGAGAGGCATGTAATCCAATCAAGGATAGTAAAATGCTCAAATGAATAAGACCTGAGATAATACCAGGCTATTTAATTTAAAAACCCCAAAGAGCAAAGCAAACTGGATGACGTTTAACATATATGTGCATTAAAATATAGCTTCTAAGTTATAAAATATGTGAATTATTAACTGTATGAGCGTTGTTTAGAATAAAATTAATCATTACAAACCATTTCTGTTTCAGATAACAAATATGATTATCTTCCCACTACTGTCAATGTGTGCTCAGAACTGGTAAAACTAGTTTTCTGTGTACTTGTGTCGTTCTGGGTTTTAAAGAAAGGTGAGTTCAAATGGTACTGGTTAAAAGTGATGAAGCCCAAACATTTCGTCGGAAAGGATCATTTTCTATCATTTAGTCCAGTCCAGCGCATTCATTTAGTTATGGGAACACCAAGCTAGCTGAATGATCATCATGGCTTCCCAGTGGAGAAGTAGACTCAGAGCAGGTAGTCGACAGGAGTATAAAGCCGAGCAGAGAGCTGGGAGTAGAAGCTGAGCACTGCTGGGTGTGGCGCAACAAACAGAGATTATCACCCAGCGCTGGCAATGCAGGTAGAAACCGGCTCTAATTCACATTTCTGATGCTCTGGCCAGTACTCTGCGTCCTGGAATGGGCAACACAGGCAGTTAATTTTTGTTCAGGTTCTGGATTTCCAAGATCGCTACTGTCTGTTATATAGCATGTTGCAGAAGTGGCTCCAGTTTGCTGCAGCCGAGTAGGCACAGTGACTTGGAGTCACACTCTATTCTGGGTCTGGTTATTTTAACTGGTCTGAGTTTAGTTTCATTAGCTATCAAGGAGGGACACTTCCTTCCCCAGATCCCTAGCTGTGTGGCACTCCTGCTTCTCCATCTCAGTCCACATTTACTGAGCCTTTGTTCTCTATTAGAGTAGGAAAGCATTTGCCAGGAAAAGGATCTTCATAGTTGAAGCGTTGAGCCTGTGCAGAGATTCTAGTTAGTTACTTGTCACTTGTCTTCCAGTTGTTCATCACTTTGCTCGAGGGGGTGCCAGTAACGTCTCCATTATATGGGAATGAGGTCCATTATTGTTACTGCTTTTTAATGTAACTTATTGTAATAAGTTATTGAAATAAGTTATTGAAATAACTGGGCTCCATGTTTATTAGCCATGCATTTGGATATAGGAAATGGCTGTGCTGCTTTCCTGTTCACCCTTTCTCTCCTTCCTCCACTCTCTCGGTAACTTCAGTTCTGCATTGAAACTTCAGATCTGCGTTCTGCAATTCAGTTCTGCATTGTCGTAATTAAGTACTTCCTGTTCTGTTGCTTTGTTTATATACCACATATGAGTGAAATCATCCAGCATTTGTTTTCCCTCTAATTTTGCTTAGCATAATGTCCTATAATACCATCCAAGTTGTAGCAATAGGTAAGGGTGTATTTACAGATGAGTAGTATTTCATTGTGTGTTTATACCACACTTTTATCACCTGTTGTTGACTATTTCTCTTGTTTCCATATCTTGGCTATTGTAAATAGCACTGTGGTGAACATAGGTTTGTACTTAAATTTTTAGACTGATACTTTGGTAATGCCAAGTATTGGAATTGCTGGGTCACATGGGAATCTATATTCATTTTTTAATACTTTTCAATACCATTTTCTTCAAAGACTGCACCAGATAATAGGAAATGTTTTTAATCTCATGAAATTAATAAGTTATTTTAAGACTTACTTTTTTAATTATTTTGATTTTACTGCAAGTTTATAGTACCTCACTAGGCTTTTTGAAGATGGTATACTAATTCATAATGAGTGTAAAGCTCACTGGTAAATGTTAGTTTCTCTACTTATATATGTATTATTTTTAACATAATTAAAAATTATATCTTTCCTGATTCCCAAGTCAGGGCAAAAGTTCAAACATAAATGCCAGATATATTTTTATTTTTTGCTTATTTCCATTTGCATGTATCATACTACAAAGAGACACAGTTAGTGAATCCTGAATAGCCATAAGTGATACTTTTAATTATTATCAGAATTACAAAGTTGTATAAAATCTGCATTGGTTGTGGTGTGGGTTATAGGAAGATAGTAATGAAATGCCACATTCTTTGATTTCTGAAAGTTAAGAGGCACTTATGGAAACAACAAATTTATAAAGTTTCTTAAAGATTCAATAATAAAATGTAGTTTACGTTCCTAAACCTTTTGCCTATTCTCATTAACATTATTGTGGATTTCTGTCTTTAGGAGATCATCAAAGCAGAAGATCAAAATGGACTTCAGGGAAAGAGTTCTCTAATTTCATGAAGTGGTCCATTCCTGCCTTCCTTTATTTCCTGGATAATTTAATTGTCTTCTATGTCCTTTCCTATCTTCAGCCTGTAAGTAAATATGACAGAAAAATAAGGTTAGAGGACTGGGGGAATAGCCCAGGGGTCAGAGACCTGCAGCACCGTCAAACTGGGCCTGTCTCTGTTTGCCAAGTATCATTGAGAGTAGTCCCAGGCCCCTTCAGCACTTCTTGAGAGATCTCTCAAAATTTTAATTGAATTTAAATTTTCCCCCAAAAAATTACATTGGAAAAGTACAGAGAAATGCATCACAGATTCTTCTTTTGCTTTGCATTATTAGTTTCTCGTTGTCCTCCCTGAAGTTTGTCCAGACTCAACTGAATACTAAATTAGTGATGTGTTGGCAGAGTTCGCTCATACTGCTAAAGATCATGGTACTCTGTTGACTGTCCAGGACAGGAGATACAATGGGTACAATTCATTGGAAAATTAATCTGGAGCCATCTCTTTTTCTGGAACTTTAATGTCTGGCTACTTTGTTCTGAGCCATCCTACAGTTATCAAACTCTGATGATAACGTCAGTGCCCAGTACCTCCCAGCAGACTTCCATGATTAACTGAGAAAATTTTGTACTTGGTGCCTTCTTTTACTCACAATGCTTTAATGTAATTTGTATCTTTCTTTTGCTCTAGCATTTACCCAACAACTTCTAAAAAGACAAAGATCCTAGCCTCCCAACTCGAAATGCTAATTATAACTGCTAGTATTAGTGTTACTTTTCATCTCTCTTAGCATCCCTTAGAGAGCCAGTAGTTATCAGAATTAAAATTTGTGCTTTGCTTTCTTATAATATTCATCTGTCATGCACATTTTCCCAATTTTTTGGTTTTAGAGTAGATGAAAGGAAAGTGTTAATAGAACTTTACAATAGAAAAAGGAGTTTTATCCTTTTCCACAATTTTGAAACCATGTAACTGAATAAGCCCTAACTGCTTTAAAATTTAGTTGCCTGTTCATGAAATATGATGGTACCAGACCAATCCAAAATCAGGACTGTAGTCCAGGTGGTCACTAGGGCTTTCCTCCGCTCTGCGATCCACGGGAATAGACCTAGAATGTGCCCTCTACTCATTTATTATTACTTCTGCTTTGTTTTTTCACATCTCAGAATGTCTACATCCAATTAACAATGAGCACAAATTCGTTTTGTTATCTATCTATCTGTCTGTCTGTCTATCTATCTATCTATCTATCTATCTATCTATCTATCTATCTATCTATCTATCTATTTTTTGCTTTCTGGGTCACACCGGCTATGTTCAGGGGTTATTCCTGGCTCTTCGCTCAGGAATTACTCCTGGTGGTGCTAGAGGGGGCCATATGGGATCCATGGGATGCCAGGAGCTAACTCTGGTTGGCTGCGCGTATAAGGCAAACGCCCTACCTACTGTGCTATGACTTCGGCCACTAAATTTGTTTTATTTTTATCCAACAGAATTAGTTGAAGTTATCAGCCACTCCTACATCCCAACATGAAAGAAAGATTGCATTTTAGCATTTTTTGGTCCAGCTTATTGCTTAGCTTTTCCTTCCCAATTGTGTACGAGTACAGATATTACAAAATAAATCAGTGGTATATTCAGGATTTGCTGTGTTGAAGTCTACTTGGAAAGAATCCAATAGAAATAACATGATAATTTGGACACAAAGAACTCAGATGTTTTTTTGTTTCAAAGCTCGTCACACCAACCAGGCTGGTGACTGACAGGCTTTTGCACAGCTTTTACTGCTTTTGACCAGGGCTACCATGATCTTAGCTTCTTATACTGTTTGTGACACTTAGTCTGTCCCATGCCAAGGCCAGGGTAGCTTACTCAAGGCTTGCCCTGGGTCCATCTGAATCCCTCAGTTGGACCCATCTTAGGGGGGTGTAAGGAACTAGACTCAATCTAAGGGCAACTGAGATTTTAAGTTAGGAAATTGACAGATGCCCAGGGGTAACATAGTCAGTTAACTCCTATATCATAAATGCATAGCCTTAACTGTCTTTCTATGTCTATAAAAAGGCTTTTGCTCTTACATAAGAGTATGCAAAAGGCATAAAGGAAAGAGAACTTGTCATTTGTCGTTTGTCTTCCCATTGTTCATCGATTTGCTTGAGCAGGTGCCATTAACGTCTCGATTCGTTGGGAATGAGGTCCATTACTGTGAACTGTTTATGGCATATTGAATACACCACAGGTAGCTTGTCAGGTTCTGCTGTGGCTCTGTGTTCATCCCAGGGAACCCAGTCTTTCTTTTCTTTTCTTTTTTTTTTTTTTTTGCGTTTGGGTCACACCTGGCAATGCTCAAGGGTTACTCCTGACTCTGCACTCAGGAATTACTCCTGGCAGTGCTCAGGGGACCATATGGGATGCCGGGATCAAACCCGGGTCGACTGCATACAAGGCAAGCGCCCTACCCGCTGGACTATCGCTCCAGCCCCCAGTCTTTTTCTATGTCAGACCATCAACCATCCAGTGCCCACATGGCAGAGCCCTGGGTGTAGACATGCCTGTCTCCCTGTCTGCCACCTGCCTCTGCAGCTGGGCACTGCAGCCACACCTGCAACACCTCGAGGGGCAAGAAAGAGAAAAACAACATTTTTCCACTCACAGTACAGGGCTGGCAAGTAGGAAACAGAGGGCTGGGAACAAAGGGTAATCCAGCGTGTTGCGTGTGAACTTCGCCCCTGTGATCTGTCTCCACAGCCCCATTACTGTACTCAGCTGAATATTAACCATGTTTGCTAGTTGTATATGCCTGTTGATAAACTTTACAGTGTAATCAACTTAAAGTGACAGCAAAGACACTTAATATAATTTGTATTTTCCAAACAGAATTTGTGTTTTCCAAATTAATATTGGCTGGGAGATAATACAGGAGTTAAGGCGTTTGCATTGCACGGAGGCTGGCTCTGGTTCCATACCCAGCACTATATATGGGTCCCTGAGCAGCACCGAAGTTAGCCCTGAACACCAGTTAGTATGAGCCCTCCAAAATAAGAGATTATTAATATTTATTATTGAGTCAATTATGAGGAGCAATGGTATAAGCCAACATATATACATATAGATATGTGAAATATGACTGAATTCACAAAACCTTTAGTAAAAGCTGACATTAACTAAATATTTAGAACATGAATCAAAGGATTGTTGGCAAATTGGTATTGTCAGTCAGTTGACACAGGAAAATTGGTTCAGTTCTTAGAGTAAAAAGGATGCTTAAAACCTGTATCTTAATTTTAATATGTAATTTTCATTTTCTTTTCTTTTTTTGGGGGTGGGGGAGCCACACCCGGCGATGCTCAGGGGTTTCTCCTGGCTCTGCACTCAGGAAAGACTCCTGGCGTTGCTTGGGGGACCATATGGGATGCCGGGATCAAACCCAGGCTGGCATGGGCCGGCCACATGCAAGGCAAACGCCCTACCCACTGGACTATCGCTCCGGCCCCAATATGTAATTTTCTTGAGACTCCCATCCATCCTCCCTCTTTTGGGTTTTGTTGTTTCGGGGGGGACACACCCGTTGATGCTCAGGAACTGCTCCTGGCTCTGCGCTCCTGGTGCCGGGAATAGCACCCAGGTCATCTGTGCGCAAGGCAAACGCCCCACCTGCTGCCGTGCTGCGCCAGCCCCTGACCTCCCTTTCTTTAAGCTGAAAGAAGGAAAACGGGTTGGAGAGACAGTTCACCGGGTAAGGCCAGAATCTGATGCCTGAGGTCTCCTGTTAGCTCTGCTCCAAGGATCGCCCCAGACTGCCACATGCAAGAAAAGCACCTGAGCCCTCTCCACCTCTGGAGAAGCCGCATTCTCACTCAAATATCGATACTCGCTCACTTTCTCTCCCTCCTTCCCTTCCCCAGAATTTTCAAATAAAATGTTTTGCTTCCAAAAACAGAAAAAGAAGGAAAAGCACCTGAGCCTATGTAAGATCTCTGTCGTCCACCACCCTCCAGTTTTAAACAAACTTTAAGTATTTGCTCCTAACAAGTAATAAGCCAGGAAAGAAAATTCAGGTTCTCAGGGATCCATCGTTGGTGCAGGATCTTGTTGTGAGCCCCTTCTGAGGCAAATCTGAGGTTCACCAAACCCAGAACTCAGGCTCTGGAAGCTCTAACACCCTCAAAACCCGTAGTCAAGTCAGGGTACAGACATGCCAGTAAACTATGCAAGGGACAGCAAAGACTGATGAGTTTCTCTGGGTAGTCATTAAAAATCACTAGAGGGGCCAGGGTGATAGCACAGTGGGGAGGGTGTTTGCCTTGCATGTGGCAGACCCAGGTTTGATCCCCAGCATCCCATATAGTCCCCTGAGCACCACCAGATGTGATTTCTGAGTGCAGAACCAGGAGTAAGCCCTGAGTATCAACAGGTATGACCCAAAAGGGGGGGCGGGGGTTGGCAAATGACTAGAAATCCCATGGCCAGAGATAGAGCAGACAACAGGAAGGGCGCTTGCTCACCATGCTTATGCAAGTAGGGTCTAATCCCCAGCACTGCACGTGGTGCCCTGAACCACCACATCTTCCACGTCTACACCTTTAGGTGAGTTACATAAGTGTTTGCTTAATTTCAAAAAACTTTCAAAGCCTGTATAATAATTAAAGCCTGTACAAAATAGAAAAGGAATTTAATCCTGTAGTAAAATTGCTGCCTAAAATTTCTCTTAATTTTGACCAAAAGAACTCTTTAACCAAGGCGAACCACCAACCTAGGAAGTTTCTGAGGTCAGTACTTTGTTTGGATTGTAATTATATATCTCTTTCTTTCTAGGCCATGGCTGTTATCTTCTCAAATTTTAGCATTATAACAACAGCTCTTCTATTCAGAATAGTTCTGAAGTAAGTAACTTGCTCTGAAAGAATTCATCATATTTTAAAACGACACACCCTTGTTTCAGATGATATACCCAGAACATTGAACCTTTTGAATCCAAGACCAGGATTTTGTTCCTACTTGGCTTTCTGTTTGATCCTTTGTGGTTTGATATATGGATGTTTTCTTAGCATCTTAAAGGCATCATTGAATTATAAATTAGTATTAATTTTTAGTACCATGTTTTCAGTAAAGAACTCATGGTCCTTTTTGTGCTTTTGTTTTGGGGCCACACTTCGGCAATGCTCAGGGGTTACTCTTGCCTCTGCACTAAGGGAATCGCTCCTGGCAGGGCTCAGAGGACTGTGTGGTGCCGGGCGTTAGCTCCAGTCAGCAGCATGCACAACCTGGATTACTACTGTATTACCACCTTGGCCCCTTTTGGGTTATTATTAAAAGATGATTATATACGCGAAGGCAACCAGTAAGTTCAGAAAATGCTTAATTATTTGTTACTTGGACTTTGAATGGAAAATTAGTAAGCTACTTGAGATGAGAATATTATATAAATTTTGATTAGTAGATAATTGGACTCTAATCAGCATAATTAATAAGCATGATCACTTTCAAAATGCTGTCACTGGTCTTTTCCTGTCTTCTGGAGACTTGAATATAATTAACTTTTTTATTAGTCTTTCTGCATCCTTCTGAGTTCTTCTAAATTTTCTCATTTTGTAGTTTTGACATTTTGTAGTTTTGACGTAGAATTTCAAGCACACCAGATTTATTTTTCTGTTGGTAAATATTTTTAGTAGGCGCCACTGCAAAACAAGCCAGAATGTCCTAAGTCAAGAGGATGTAATGGAATCTGAGACCCAACTCATTTATTACCTAGAAATGACTATAATAAAGTAAAATTCTTTAAATACTTTATTAAAATAAAGGAAAATTTGTTGTGATTGGGTTATTATTTTACATTCTTTTTCTCTTTATTTCTTGGTGTGCTCTGTCACAGTGCAATCTGTGCACTCTTAAGGTTTGTGTATCCAGAGGAGGAATGGCTTGGTGCATGGGCACTCAGTAGGCGCTTGCTGAATCCGTGATGCATTCCGTATGTAAATTATACAGAATTCTTGAAAGATTTTTCTTGATGCGAGGGGCGCATTCAGTTTAATGGTTGATGTAAGGGGAATGATGAATATCATTTTGTACAGTTTAAATGTTCTCATCATTGAAAATTCTTTTGCAAATGTTCTTCATTTTATCAAGGAATTTTGAAAATCCTTGCAGCCAGTAAGTTTGTTACTCCAAAATCATTTCAGTCTTAAGATCATCAGGAAAGTCCTTTTGTAGAATTAAAGAGTTAATTTTGGAGAAAATTCCATGAAGGAGAATAAAGTGGCTCTGGTGTGTTTGTATTAAGGCATACTATTTAAGAAGAGGAAAGACCATTTATATTCCTTCAAACATCTGTTTGCAAGAATATAAATAGATAAATACATACATTTTCATGAACATTTAATCCAGAGAAAATGTTTGCAATACATCATTCATGCTTTATGGATTTAATTTCTGTAAAGTAAACTAGGTCATAAAAACAATTTTAAAGAAATTCTGGAATTCATTGTCTCATTTCCTAATCATTAAGTTTACTCACCTGTACTTAAGTTGAAGACAGTTTTTGTGTTTTTTTCTGTGGCGGCTCCTGCCTCTGCTCTCCTGTATCCCTCTGGTGCCCTACCTTTATCTTGTGAGTGATTTTCCTTTAAGTTTCCAAACGTTTATCTTTGTTTCCATAAAGATGCCAGTACTTTTCTTTTACTCAGAACTTAGCATTTTTCAGATAATGAGGTCACCTGGCAAGAACATGTTGAAAAACAGAGACTGAACAAAACGTTTGTTTGAAGCAGAGACCCTCAGCTTTCAACTGAGCGCATTAATTTTGTTGGGGCGGTCGAGGGCAGTTAAGTAACCTACTACTGTTGTACTCACTGACCTGTGGAACAAACTTTTCTTTTGCTATAAGTCATTTTTTGTATGTGTTTTTGGGCAGTGGCCACACCCAGCTATGCTCAGAGTTTGCTCCTGGCCCTATACTCAGGGGCCGAGTACTCCTGGAAGTACTCGAGAAATCATTTGTGGTGCTGGGGACCACCAGGGGCAACAGTATGCAAGGCAAGCACCTTAACTCCTGGACTAGCTCTTGGGTTCTATAAGGCATCATTTGTGCAGATCTTTAGTCGACTGTAAGGATAATTACCTGTTCTTTTCTGGGCTAAAAAAAAATCTACCATTTCAAACTAATTAATAAAATTGGATGCCCTTTTTTCATTTCTTTCATGTTTCCATTCAGTTTTTTTATGTCACTTAATATGTACATCTGTGCCTTTAGAATTTTATGTGATTCACCTCCTGGCATAGGGAAGTACCAGCCCGTAGACTAATATTAGATCTAGTTATTTGAAAGCACATACACAGAAAGACATAATAGCGTACTGCTATCTGTCTGGTCTATGCATTTTGACAGTTTCAGCACATGAAATTCTGTAAAGTATTGATGAACTTAAGTACACATACACTTATATGTATGTATCTACATTATATACATATATATATATATGTACACACATATATATGTATATAGGTATATATGTATATATATGTACACACACACATATATATATATATATATGTATATATATGAACAACTCTGGAACTGCAAATTGTATCTAAGGTGTGTGGGTCGAGAGGAACACACAAAAAAGAGTCAACTCAGTGACTTGAAACACAGTGCAGTGCATAAGCATGAAACCTTACCAGTAGCAGTATTGTAAATCTGTGTAAAATTTAAAAGGTAATTAAAATTAAGTAAAATTTAAAAGGCAATGAGGAAGATGACTGAAAAGGCTTACCTTGCAAGTGCTAATCTGGATTTGATCCTTGGCGCTCTACATGGTCCCCTGAGCCCCGCTGAGGTGTGAGCTTTATTGCAGAGCTAGGTGTAAGTCTTGAGCACACATGGGTATGGCCCAAAACAAAACAGACAAGAACAATAGCTCAGATCTCTGCACTTTCGTAAATACATTGGCCACTTAACCTCAAGAACCAAGTTCTAAACAAGTTCATGATTTAAAACTGGAATTTTTTAAACAATTTGCCTTATTCATGGTATGTGCTTAGTAAATAATGATATAAAAATTCTTAAAACTTCTGGTTCTTATCTGCTGCTTTATACTCTGTCTTTGCTTGTGTTATTCTCTTTTTAGTGTCCCACTTCATGTGACTAATAGAACTTAAAGGTTTTATTCCATATAGAGACCTCCGCTTTCTTAGTCATCATGGTATATTTTTTATTTCCTGGAAATAATCATTAACAACCTTTTCACATCATAAACTTCAATTTGATTTTTCATCTGTCAGCTCAGATGTAATTTCCTCATTAAAGTGACCCTGATTCCAGTTAGAGATAAGTATTCTTTTCTTCAAGAAACCCAGCTCTATGCGTCATTTGTCACACATTCTGTCATCATCATTTAGGTTCACGACTCTTCTCTATTAAAGAATGTTCCTTGGAGATGGAGAGGAAATCATCTTTACCTCCCCAGGGTGCTTCATACATAGTGGTTGCTTTGTGAATATCTTAAAACTAAATGATTCTGCAAAATGAATAATAATGCATGATCACTATATTCTCTTAAGCTTTTTGTTAGGCAGACTAAGTACTTATAGCATTTTTTGCCTTGCCTTATAAATGTTAGCTATATAACACTTTATGATAATAAGGCCACTGGTCTGGGAGAGTTCATTTCCTTTCTAAATCTTTAGTTTTTCATTGTGTAGACATTTGAAAGCTTGGGGCCACTTTAAGATTCTGGGGAATGGGGGAGGGCCAGGAATTCACCTATATAGATAATTTGTTGAATACTGCAAGTATTTGTAAATTTCTGGAGCTACAGAAACATTATTTCTAGTTCATGGAAACCAGGCTGGGAATCCCTGCATTAACAACTGGTGGAGGGATGGTGCTGCAACCTGTGTGACTGAAACCCAATCATGAACAGCTTTGCAAATGTCTAGTTCACGGTGTTGTAATAAAAAAAAATTTAAAAAAAAATTAGAAAAAAAATCAATTCTGGAGGTAGAGAGGAGACTTGGTTAAACCTGTAGGTTTAAAATAAAAAAAGCCCATGACAGGAGAAACCGAGAACTGCTCTTTGGTAAGTTTACCACAGCAGAGCGGGAGAAGAGATCAGATGTGGGGAGGCGGAAGGACACTGGGACAATGGGAAGAAGCAGCAGACACAGGTGGTGCTGGAGGCGTCCTAAGCACGAAACCCGGTAGCAGTATTGTAAACCAGTGTCTGAAATTTAAGAAATAAACATGCAATGAGGAAGGTGACTGAAAGGGCTTACGAGATGGTTAACTTTAGGAGAATAAAGTGTTAAGTTTGAGATGCATTGACACCACAGGTTTCCTTTGAACTGTTGAATGCTTGCAAAAATGGTAGCTTATTCCACATATACTCATCTGAGCCTTATGCTTTCAGGAGGAATGTAATAAAGTAGTGGGTCTAGGGGGAAACCTATTGTAATACTGTTTTTCATTGAACAGGAGGCATCTAACCTGGATACAGTGGGCTTCCCTCCTGATTCTGTTTTTATCTATTGTGGCCCTCACTACTGGAACTAAAACTTCACAGCATAACCTGGCAGGACACGGATTCCATCACGATGCCTTATTCAGCCCCTCCAATTCCTGCCTTGTTTTCCAAAGTGAGTGTCCCAGCAAAGGCAATTGCACAGCAAACGAGTGGACTTTCTCTGAAGCTAGGTGGAACTCCACAGCCAGGGTTTTCAGTCACATTCGTCTTGGTTTGGGCCATGTTCTTATTATCGTTCAGTGTTTTATTTCTTCAATGGCCAACATCTATAGTGAGAAGATACTGAAGGAAGGGAACCAGCTCAGTGAAAGCATCTTCATCCAGAACAGCAAACTTTATTTCTTCGGCGTTCTTTTTAATGGGCTGACTCTGGGCCTCCAGAGCAGTAACCGGGATCAGATTCAGAACTGCGGGTTCTTTTTTTGGCCATAACGCATTTTCAGTAGCCCTGATATTTGTAACTGCCTTCCAGGGCCTCTCGGTGGCTTTCATCCTAAAGTTTCTGGATAACATGTTCCATGTGTTGATGGCCCAGATCACCACTGTCATCATCACGACAGTGTCTGTCCTAGTCTTTGATTTCAGGCCCTCCCTGGATTTTTTCCTAGAAGCCCCATCAGTTCTTCTCTCCATATTTATTTATAATGCCAGCAAGGTTCAAGATTTGGAGTATGCACCTAGGCAAGAAAGGATTCGCGATTTAAGTGGCCGTCTCTGGGAACGCTCCAGCGGGGTAAGTCTGTGAAGATGCTGCTTTTGCCTATTTTCGTCTGTAAATAAAAAAAAGTAAATCCCGATTTATTAAACATTCTATCTCTGTAACTTGAAAAAATCATTCAGCAAATAGTCCTTTGATTCCATTTATATGCAAGGGATACATAGTATATGAGCAGTATCAGGGCTTTTAGGTGTATTTTAACAGAAGACGTAACAGAATCATAGAGTTATGAAAGTCCCCACATTTTTTTTGTCCAGTTTCCTTCATTTAAAAGCCAAAGAAGCGGGCCAGAGCGATAGCATAGCGGGTAGGGTATTTGCCTTGCATGCGGTCAACCTGGGTTTGATCCCCGATATCCCATGTGGTTCCCCAAGCACCGCCAGGAGTAATTTCTGAGTGCAGAGCCAGGAGTAACCCCTGAGCATTCTGGGTGTGACCTAAAAGCAAAATAAATAAAATGAAAGATATAGACTCAGGCTATCTTCAAAAGAAGCTAGAAAGAATTCACACTGAACCCTTGAGGTCTGGTACTTAGTCTTTATCCTGTCTCCTCCACCATCATTGGGAAAATAACCCTCATTAATGAGAGAAACAGATCTGCGTAAGTCATGTTAAACTACGTAATGTGAGTCCTTTATATTCTTGTCTCTGTAAAACCAGTTGACTGGACACCATGTTTAAGAACATTTCCAAAAGGAGTTTTGCAAGAAAAAAATTCTGTAAAAATACAAGCTGGTTACACGAGTCATCCTGAACAGGATTGGCAGAACACTAGATGAAGGACAACCATGCGAGCAAGCTGGCTTCTGGAAAGGATTCAGCACAATCGACCATATCCACACGGTAACCAAGCTCATTGAGGTTTGTAGGGAGTACAAGATGCCGCTCTGTCTCACGTTCATTGATTTAAAGAAAGCCTTTGATTCTGTGGAGTCTGAAGCTGTCATCAAAGCCCTAGCCAAACAGGGTGTTCAAACCCAATACATCAAGATCCTTTGTGAGCTGTATTACGGATTCACCACCAGGATCTCACCATTCTACAAGGAAGTGATCATTGATGTCAAAAGAGGGGTTCCACAGGGTGATACCATTTCACCAAAACTCTTCAGCGCCACCCTCGAGAACATCATGCGACAATTAGAATGGGAAGGAATGGGAGTGAAGATAGATGGTCGGCAACTACTACTACGCTCCGCTTCGCTGATGACATCGTTCTAATAACACCAAACATTAGCCAAGCAGCACAAATGCTGGCTGACTTCAACCGAGAATGTGGAAAGATAGGTCTACAGCTGAATCTAAAAGAAAACTATATTTATGAAAAATGAACTAGTTCCAGAGGCCCCATTCACTCTCAATGGAACAGACATCTCTGAATGCAGCAGTTATGTGTACCTAGGTCGAGAAGTCAACATGATGAACTACCTAAAACCTGAGCTGCGCAGGAGGAAGAGAGCGGCATGGAATGCCTTCAAAGGCATCGAAGAAATAGCTAAAAGGACAGAACCTCCGGCTCCAGGCACACCTCTTCGACTCCACCGTTCTCCCTGCATTAACATACGCCTCAGAGACCTGGGCCCTATGAAAGCAGAATGAGAATGCTATTCGGGTCTCCCAAAGAGGAATCGAAAGAGCTATGCTTGGAATATCACGCCTCACTCAAGTGAGAGAAAGGAATCGGAGTTCCGACCTCCGTTGCTATTCCAGAATCAGGGACGCTGTCTCGTTTGTCAAGGCATCGAAAATCAGATGGGCTGGACATGTAATTCGATTTGGAGACAACCGCTGGACTAGAGCCGTTACCAACCGGATCCCATGGGATGTCAAAAGATCACATGGCCGCCCACCTACAAGATGGTCAGACTTCCTTGTCAAGACCCTGAAGGAAGCGGTTTGAGGCTCTTCATATTCCTGAATCAACCAGATGCCATTGGGCTACATTGGCACGTGATATGGTCCAATGGAAATGTTACTGGCGCCCGCTCGAGCAAATCGATGAATAACGGAATTCAAGTGATCCAAGTTACTTAAGCAGCTATTCTCTTGGGGTTTTTCTAATCATTTTAAGAGGGACTGCCAGTTGTTTTATTACCAAATTGTTAATGATCTTTTAGAGATTTGTTGGAATGAGGCATTGGCTATATATTTAAATGAAAGGTGAAAGGAACATATGAAGATTTAAATTTACGTCTTTATTGACCATGCCACATACTTCACCTAATGAATCTTTCACTGGGAAAATTATTGCTTATAGCAGTTAATGTATTGCTTAATCTGTTGCATACTGGTGGTTCTAGACTGAAGATCATTCAGTAGTAATGGCCTTGAATATATCATATGAAGGTGAAAAATATTAGAAACTTCGGTCCTTGGTGCCCTTACCATGGGATATAGATTCAGGCATCTTTTGTTCTTTTCAGTTGTCTTATAACACTTGCCCCACATTGTGCTTTAAAAAAAAATAGTTTAGATTAAAAGTCTTAGCTTATAACAATTTATATATACCGGTTTTTATTTAATCAGTTTAGATTAGAAGTCCTAGCTTAAAATAAATAAAATAGAGTCCTAGTTTATACCAGCAGAGGGTGCTCCTTACTTTGCTCATGTTGCTTTTGAAATTCAGTTACTGAGGTGTTTGGGTTGATCACTCTCATATGTCAAAAATTAACTCTCAAAGAATATCAGCTAAATAGATTAAATTTATAGTTTAATAAGTAAAGTGTGATTTGTGCATTTTCGCCTAGTTACTCAGAATGTTAGGTTTAGTTTTGCTTTAGTTCACTGACGGTTTCTTGCCTCCCTCTAGGATGGAGAGGAACTGGAGAGACTTACCAAATCCAAGAGTGATGTTGAGTCAGATGAAGATGCTTTCTAGTGGGTACCGGCTACTTGGCAGTTCTCACAAACCTTATCTTTATATTTTCAGGATGTGTAATACTTAATTAACTTTCCATTCCGATAAATCAAAAAACATTTCTGAAGCATACTATTCATGTTTAACTACTCCCTAATGTTTCATCCAGGGATTAGAGTACCTAATGGCTAAAAAGGTTCTTAAGGTTATAATAGTAGGAGAAATAGTATGGCGATTGCTTTGTTATTTCGTGCGTGAACAAGATATACTTACAAGTTATTTGTTTTCTACCATGAAACTTGAAATAGTCATGTACTCTACAAAAGACAAGTAGTAGTTTGCTAATATTTATAATTACATGCTTTTGTTCTGCATGCTAAAGTGTTCCCTTTTTCATCTTTGTAATTGTCATTGGTTGCTCCTTGAATTTTGTGGCTCTAGAAATACTTAATGTATAATTAGCATACAATGAAACATATTTAGTTGATGTTAATCTGCTTGCAGCATTAATTTGAGCGCAAAATAGTCTGCTAAATTTTTTTTGCAAAACCAGTTTTTTCATAAACAGATTATCAAAATCTTAATTTTTTGGTATACATAGTGAATTTAATTTATAGGTTTGCCTTTTGATACTTTCACACAAATCAATTTCACTGTTGGTGAAAATTGGTTCTAAACCAACCCAGTTAAAACTTTTTTTTTTTAAATTTTTAGTTTTTGGATATTAAACCACAACCAGTGAGTGAGTGGGACTTGCTCCTGGCAGTGCTTCCGGACCATATGTAGTGCCGGGAATTGCCTGGGGTTGGCTACATGCAGAGCAGGTGTCTTCGCCTAGTCTCATCTGGCTGTTATTTTCAGATCTCTCAGGCCATAGTGGATTTTTTTCCTCTCCAGTTTGACCTCATTAGTCTTAGTTATTATATTTTTGAAAAAGTAATGAGCCATTTAATTTTATTGATGATTGTTACATATATTTTTTTCCTAATCCAGACACTGGCTTCAGAACTATACCAGATTGCCAGCAAGACAAATGCCTGAATTTCTTCTAAAGGGTCACCTGGGGGGACAAATGACTTTAATTAAAATATGGATAGTATTCTATACACAGAAGGCCAGTAATGAAGCACTTTATAGTAATATATCACATACCAAGTGTTTTTTTTTATTTAGTCACTCTGAGATACAAATACAAAGTTGTTCATGATCAGGTTCACATCCTACAATGTTCCAACACCCATCCCTTCACCTGTACATTTCCTACCACCAGTGTCCTCAGATTCCATCCCTCTACCCCAACCAACCCTCATAAGGTTTTCATGTATATTGTGTTGGTACATTTCAGGCTATTTTTGCTGATAGCCAACCAGTTGACTATGAATAGTGAGGCAATAGATAATTTTTTTAAAAAATGAGAAAATAGGGTAAGAGCTGGCTTTAACTTGTCTATACAGATCAGAACACTGTAAATATGAACTTTTAAGTGTCATTCGCATGCAGTCTATACATTTCTCCTTTTCTTTCATTTTTATCAGATCCAAATAGGATGATAGTATTAAATAATATGTCTGTGACATCCAGAATAATGTGACTGACAAGAGTGGTGAAAATTTATAAATAAAATAATGATAAAATTTATATCTTGTTTCTGAATCACTCTCATGTGAGATGGTATGCAAATACTTTTCATTTCAAAATATGCAAAAGGAGACAGAAACCCAAAAACCTTTTAAAACTTTCTCTTTGAGGCCTGAGCGATAGTATAGCTGGAAGGGTGTTTGCCTTGTAGGGGGTCAACCTAGTTCAATCCCCGGCATCCCATATAGTCCCCCTGAGCACTACCAGGTGCAATTCCTGAGTGCAGAGTGAGGGGTAATCCCTGAGCATCGCTGGGTATGACCCAAAAGGCAAAAAAAACAACAAAAAGCCTTTCTCTTTGAGTAGGTCTTAAATTATGAAAATAGCAAAACTCTTCCACTTACAGTCATTTCTACCAATGTTTTGTGAAGCAGAAAGGTGTTATATCTTTATGGCAATTTTTTTTTTGTTTGTTTTTTGGGGGTCACACCCGGCGACGCTCAGGGGTTTCTCCTGGCTCTGCACTCAGGAATTACTCCTGGCGGTGCTCGGGGACCATATGGGATGCCGGGGATAGGATCCAGGCCGGCTGAGCCCGGCCGCATGCAAGGCAAATGCCCTACCCGCTGGAATAATGCAAATCACATATAGGAGACATCATTTTTAGAAAATAGTGTAAAAAGCATCTTATATACAACTGCATACAATATGCATACAACAGCAACAATATTTGCAAGAGCATAGTTACAGAGTTTATTAAATAATAGCAAATTCCACTTACTACTTATTATTTGCAACTGCATATCTATTACCCTCCTTTTCATAAAGTAATTGTTGCCTAATATAAGGTTTACTTGTGTTAACGGTTGCAAAGACAGATGAAAAGTTGGAACTCAAATATGAAATTCAGATGTGGCTAACTGAACTAATTTGTGAATATCATTGTTTTGTATAAGCTGAACTAAGTAGTTTCTTATGTCCCTTTCTATTTTTAGATTCTCTTCTAAGCAGATACAACCCACCACTAATGCACAGACTGTGTTCCTTTCAGAGTTTCTGAATAGCCTTTTGGTTGGACCACAAGTAAAGCCTCCAGTGACCTGGTTTCAGCTCCTTTATTTATACTAGAACCAAACCTCTCTGCTCAGCAGTGTGCCTCATCCTGAGAAGAAGTGGGACGTGGCTATTTGCTAGAGAAAGAGCGCTTGGGCCCAATATTCTGAATTGTTGGTCAGCTGCATCCCTGCTACCATGAGTTTCCACAATCTCAGTGTAGAGTAACTGTTTATAACTAAGGCTTTTTTTCCTCTTACTCCCGTGTAGAATTCCTGTTGTTTGTCAGTGGTACTAAACCATGCAGACCGAGAGGGATTCTTTAGTCTCCTGCACAAGGCATGACCAAACATAGCCCAGGTCTTTCTTGACATCTGTCCTAATTTATGTACTGAATTCTTCCGTTAACATTTTCATTCCAGTGTGAAGAGGCGGAGAAAATCCAATTCAAAGGCAACAGTGGTTTTCCTGACTTTCTAAAGTTGTGTGCTGAGTAGTTCTCTAAAGGAAAAAAAAGAACCTCAAATCTGTGTTTATACTTTTTTCGGCTTTTCTCTTACTTAAATGCCTACAAACTATGAAATAAAAATGTATGCCCTGAATTTAAATATGTAAACTAAAACAAGTTTATAAATTATAAAACATACAGTTAATGCGTTTTCAAATATTTAGATCGTTTTGCCCAAATAATAAAGATTCTAACCAACCTACAAAGTTTCTGCCCTCACTTGCTATTTTGTATGCTTCAAGAACCATCCTGTCTCTGCCAGCATACCAGAACTCTGCTGACATTACTAGTAATGCACTTAATCCTGCTGTGGTTTATCAGCCCATGTCCCTAACAGTCTCCCACGGATGTGGTGTGGCTCAAGCTTGGCAACTCCCACAGGCCTGTATGTCAGGGGAAAATTTTGAAATATAAGCTTTAAGAGTCTCTGTTCGGAAACTCACCAATAATATTGCTGAGACTAGTCACTTTTGGGGCGGGGGGTCACACCCGGTGATGCTCAGGCTCTGCACTCAGGAATTACTCCTGGCAGTGCTCTGGGAACCATATGGGATGCCGGGGATCAAACCCAGGTTGGCCACGTACAAGGCAAAATGCCCTACCTGCTGTGCTATCACTCCGATCCCTAGTCACTTATTGATCAGGACTTCGTTCCCCTCACAACATTCTCTCACAGTATTCCCCCAATTACATTCACTGTAGCCTCTTCTTGGTTCATCTCAATCATTTTTTTTTCCACTAGGAAAATTAATCGTCCATATCTATTCCAATTTATTTGCATAGAAATTTATGAATAATTCTCAATACTTTTGATTTCCTATTGGTTTTGTTTTCCCTCACTTAATATTTGTGTGAATGATTTGTTGGATTTCAACAAATAATGATTTCTAATTTTATTGAAACATATTTCCTTCTAAGACTTTTGTTCTCTTATCTAGTTGAAATACATTCATATTTATCCTTGTTCATGAACATGTTTATAAGTAAAAAAACATTATAGACAGATAAAGGTATATATACACAGACATGTACAAGCCTCACCCTGACCCCTGGATTGGATAAAGAGCAAGGCCAGAGGTTCCTGAAGGTCACTCTTTAATCATTGCGTTTTGCTTCCCTTCGCCTCTGCAGGAACCTCTCTCCCCAAGGACCTCTGGCTCTCTCCCAGTGGTTCTCCTGCAGGCTGCCTCTCTTTTGGGTGTTCTCTGCAGGCTCCTCTCACTTGTGGATTCATGTTCAAGGCTTCATGCTTCAGGTCCTCTCCCATGACCTCTTTCCTTTCAGTACCTCTTTTCTTAGGTCCTTTCTGTTCAGGGGGTTTTCTCTTCCGGGCCTCTTTTTTCTGGACTTCTCAGCTATGTCACCATCTCTGTTTCCCTGTTTCCTTGTTTCATCCTGTTGCTTCTATTTCACTGTTTCTCTTAAGTTCCTAACTATTTCTCTGAGTTCCACCATTTGGTTGTATTTCCCTATTGCTCTGTTCTCCTGTAGCTTTGGTGCCAGTCCTCAGGCTCATGCACCAGGCCTTGTGCCTCTGGTGCTAGCCCTCAGACCTAGCACCAGGGAGCAGCTTCTCTCCTGGTGCTACTGGTGCTTCTCTCCTGGTTTACTAGTATATAGCCCAGGCACTAGGCACCCTAAGGCCCAGGGACAGGCCTTACGACCCAGACACCAGGGATCACTGCTCTCTGGAAGCCCCCAGGATGCTCTCCGAGGGCCCCAATCATAGTCTCCAGCCAGGTTCAGAACTCTGGCCTCAGGTGTGAAAGAGTTTCTCAACTGTAGGGTACTGTCCCTTTAAGAGGCCTTTTGGAGGGGATTCCTACCTCAACCACAACTGTTCTTGCATGAGCAATAGACTTTAAATGTATTGCTTATATTTCTTACTCCTAGTTTGCCCAAATTCTGCATACCATTTCCCAAAGCCTATGCTCTTAAATGAAGGCTATCTCCAATTTTTAATCTTAATAGTTTCCTTCTATAAATTCACTACGTTTTGTTCATTTATTTCAGGTAAATAGTTGTGTTTTGTGAATAAATTAAAGCCAGTTGACCATATTTTATGGGCATCTAAATAACTTCTTAAATCTGTGGGAGGTAAGTTTCTTATAGAAGCTGTGCTCATATGTACCAAAGAGCCACTCACAGTAGGTATGAAGTAAATATCCTGTACCTGTTCAAGTATAGTGTAGCCTGATTAAAAAAAAAATGACAATTCCAGCCTCCAGAGAACAATAATTATCACTCATCCACTCATCTCTGCCTTATCCTTTTCTGCACTTTCCACATATAGACACATTGATGACATACAGAATCATAATTAACTGTGAACATGACTGTTCTTTCCAAATTTCTCCCTACCCTCTATGCAGAGAAGCTTTTTTTTAGTTTTGGATTTCTATTTTCTAGAAGATAACAGAAAATAGTATAAATGCAATAAATCATCAGATATTTTGAATCATATTACTTGAGTCTAACCTGAGAGATATATTCAGGTTATATTCCGAACTGAATATATATATATATATATTCCCTGTATATTCCAAACAATGAATGTCCAGACAGTTCCTTGCACACAGCGAGCACTCCCGAGTGACCCCTGAGTAGAGAGCCTGAAAATAGCTGCATTCTCTGAGAATAGGCCCCGACAACAACCAGGTGTGGCCTAAACAACAACAACAACAAAAATCTCTGAACCTAACCTTTTGCTTCCTAGATGCCAAAATAGATTCCTGTCACAGGGTTAGACAGAAACAGCTAATCCTACTCTCTGCAGGTGAGAAACTAAGTTCCAGAACCAAAATGAATCATTTCACACAGGTTAGTTCAAGATAGGGCAAGGACTGACAGTTCCCCAATCCAGGGGGCTTTTTTTTTTTTTTTTTTAACATAAAGTTTTAGTGTTAGTGCTTTTGGTCTTTTTGCCATTCTCATGACTTGTAGAGTAAATGCTTGACAATTTGCTTTTTTGTTTATGTTGTAAATATGTGACATTTAACTTTTGATTACCAAGGCAGCTTTTTAAAGACATCCATCTCTGTTGCATTTGTACAAGGAGGTAGAACTTTATCATCTCACCAACGGAATTTCCCTTTTTAGAAAGCCACAAGTGACCTAGATAACTGAGTGACCCTGCTTTTTCCTTCCCATGCCTTAACTCCCACCTTAGGTTTCAAAGTAACCAATAAAAAGTGAACCCAGGGAAACTCTAGGCGTCCACCCTTGCCCGTATTGATGGTCAAACCCAAGGGCCTCAGCCCTTCTCTCTGTACCACATCATCCACCCATCCCTGCGTGTTTCCTCCCCTGTCTACATGGCCCTGGATGTACCATCTGTGAGTAACGAACTTTCATTTTCATTTATTTGCCTGGGCGTCGTGGTCCCTTGCCCGTGGCGTGGCCTTCTGCGGTCCTCAGCTCTTGGGGGGGGGGGCTAGGGGGGGGGGGGGCTGCTGTGGTGGTGGGGGGGGGGGTGGGGGGGGGGGGGGGGGGGGGGGGGGGGGGGGGGGGGTGGGGGCGGGGGTTTATTTTTTTGCTTTTTTGGGTCCCACCCGGCGGTGCTCAGGGGTTACTCTTGGCTCTGCACTCAGGAATTGCTCCTGGTGGTGCCCGGAGGGACCATATGGGATGCCAGGGATTGAACCCGGCTCGGCCACGTGCGAGGCAAATGCCCTACCCGCTGTGCTATCGCTCCGGCCCTCATTTTCTTTTCCAAAGTTCCTTCACATTGTTGCTGAGGTGTGTCTTACAATCATAACAACTTCAATGCTGCTCAGTCTTAACACCGACTCCGGTTGAGGATATGTCTCTGTGAACTTCCTTTAGGAGGCCAGGAGAGTCCGTCTGGCATTTCCAACTGATAGCATTGCTGGGGAAGGTGGGAGGGTGAGAGAACCGCCCTAACCTAGACTCGCGAAGTTCTTCATATGAAACTTTGAGATCTTTGCATGTACTCAGCTAGAGATCAGTAGAAGTAGCACTTTCACTATCCTTCAGCACATTCTAAAATTAAGACTACTTACCAACCACACCCCCACTATCTGCATGCCCCAAATTATTAAGTTCAGAGCCGCCTAGAAGAGAGAAAGGAGGAAATGGAAAGTAAATTAGTGACAGCAAAGAAAAGGCTATTTTCTTTCAAGAGACTTCTCTCTGGAATGAATCTGCATGCACAATGAAACATCAGTCATGGTCTGCTTAGGTTGTCTTTCACCCTGCTCTTGAGCTGTTTTTATCCTCAAAGTTCTAGAAGATAACTTTGGGACCTTCCTTATTAACTATTCCAGACTGAGTCTTCCAGGGTTCTACTGACACCACATCTAGACCATCTGTCACAGGACAGTGATAGCTCTGCTGACTCTACATTCAACTCAGAATCCCAAGGATCACTGATAGAAAACAATCCTTGAAAACATGCAGAAGGGAATTGTGACAACCAGCAACTTTGACAAGACTACAGACCTGTCAGTCTCCCAGATTCTTCCCAAACTCTACTGGGAGCCTTTATTTCTATTTTTTTATTTTCCCGAGGAGAATGTCAGGCCTAGAGAAGAGATAGGTGAGGTAGGCACTGGAGGTCTTCTAAAGGCTGGTGTCTTGCTCATTGTTTTGTTTTGGGGGTCACATGCAGGCATTCAGTGCTTCCTCCTGACTGGCCCAGGTGACCGTTTGTGATGCTGGGGATCAAACTTGGGTCGGTGTGCAGGGTCAGTGCCCTGCCTACTGTGCCAATATTCCAGCAACCTCCCATATCCCCACACATGCAATTTTTTTTTCTTATTAAATCACTATGTGATAGACCATTACAAAGCTGTTCATGATTAGGTTTCAGTCATACAGGTTTCCAACACCCATCCCTCCACCAGTGTACATTTCCCAATACCAATGTGCCTCCTTTTCCCTCTTCCCAACCTGTCTCTATGGCAGGCTCTCTCTATCTATCTCTCTCTCTCCTCTCTTCTCTCTCTCTCTCTCTCACTCTATCCTTTTGCACATTCACTAGATCACTAGACTAGATCACTAGACATCCCGTTGTTCATCGATTTCCTTGAGTGGACGCCAGTAACATTTCCATTTGACCCTATCATGTGCCAGTGTAGCCCAATGGCATCTGCTTGCACGTTGTTGCTTTCAATACAAACAGTGAAGGGTTATCCTGTATATCCCTTCACCTACTTTCAATACTCAGTCTAATCTAGCATTACTATTTCAAATTATAATTGGAAAACTGGTCCCTTCTCTATCTTACCTACCTTACCTCCCACCCCACGCTTGTGTAGATTCCAACCATAGACAAGTCCTTCTGGTCCCTGTTTTCCCTGGTCTTAGATATTAGTCTCAATCTATGTTTTTACATATCTCACAAATGAATGCAGTCATTCATATATGTCCTACTTCTGTCTCATTTCATTCAGCATGATACTCTCCATGTCCATCCATTTATAGGCAAATTTAAACTCTTCAGTTTTCCTAGAATCTTAGTAGTATTGCATGTGTAGGTCTGCCATAGTTTCTTTATCCAGTCATCTGTTCTAGAGCACTCGCATTGTTTCCAGATTCTGGCTATTGTGAATAGTGCTGCAGTGAACACAAGTGCAGATGTATAGAAAAACAATACCCAGATTTCAAACTACCTTCCCTTATACACCACAGACCCAGAGTATTCAAAGTTAGAGAATGATTCGATTTTTCTTTTTAGTCATTAAAGATTTTCCTAACCCTCTATTTTTCAATAGCAATAATCAATGCACTTTGAAATTTTCAGATTATAGGATCTGAGGACATTTACCAATAGCAGTATCTTCTGCCTGAATGAGTCATTATCTTTGTTTAGTAGTGACCTATTCTGTAGCACGCAGTGACTATCCATGCTTCTCATCCCACTGATAAGAGGAAGGAGATCTGAACATTGCTAACTGTATCCCAGTGCCAGGAAAATTGAGGGGCTGCTTAAGAAAATAAATTAATTTGTCTTCCTTTGGTAGCAAAAACTAAAACTATATTCCATTATTTCAGACATGTTGCCATTCCAATCTAATTTATTTCCTTGTGAGATTAAATTCCCTTATTCTAGTTCCTGAAGTTGAAGTTTTAAGGACCCTTAAAAATGATCCCTACCCACTATTGGTAGGTGCCGGCTGGTCCGCCCTTTGGAAACAAAGGGCATTCCTCGAAAACTAGATATTGAGCTCCCATTTGATCCAGCAATAGCACTCCTGGGAATATACGAGAAACCTAAAAACACATAGCAGAAACACTACTATGCTTCTTTATTCATCCTGCGTTCATATAGCTAGAATCTGAAACAACCTAAATGCCTGAGAACAGAGGGACTGGCTAAGAAACGGGTTCATCTTACACTAATGGAATACTATGCAGTTGTCAGAAAGAGAAATAGAAATTTACCTGCATGGATGGACATGGAGACTCCGCTGAGTGAAATTAGTCAGAAGGAAAAGGACAGATATAGAATGACTGCATTCATTAATAGGATATAAATAGATACCAGTGTTTTACTAAATGTGGGGAAATGGTAATGGCAGATTAAAACTCACCATTGAATATACACAAAGAGACTTGAGTGATAAATTCTAAATATCTGAGGGCTAGCCCGTGTAAAAGGAAGAGGGAGAGAGATGCAGGCACAGAGAGACAGAGAGAGAAAGAGAGGGTACTGGGGTACCTGCTGTTGAGGCAGCCTGGGGGTGGGGGGGAGGGGGTGGGGGGTACATTGATGGTGGAAATGGGGCACTGGTGGAGGGATGGGTGCTGGTATACTGTACTACCAAGAACCAATTGAACACCTTGTAATTGTCTCACGGTGGTTAATAAAATTTTTTTAAAAAATAAAAATGATCCCTACATAGACAAGTAGTGGTAAGTAAATAATTTTCACCCATCATCAGGCTTCTCAGACCAAGGCTAAAAAGGATCACCTCCACACATCAGAGATTATGTTCGCAGCCTCATGCTGTCCTGCCAAGTCACTCTTTAGGCCACCGAGTCATTTTTTTGGGCCCCAATGTACCTGTTGTTATTGGCAAATTTAAACTCCTTTACTTTGGCAAAAATCTATGAGCTATACATATAATCATATTTGCCTTGCAGGTGGCCAACCCGGGTTCAATCCCTGGCATTCCATATGGTCCCCGGGCACCACCAGGAGTAATTCCTGAGTGCAGAGACAGGAGTAGCTCCTGAGTATTGCCGGGTATGACCTAAAAAATAAATAAAAAAAAATAAATAAATAAATAAGGTGAAACAAAGAAAGGAACATTGGAAGGAGAAAGGGAAGGTCGTAGTCCGGTATGCAGATATGCTATATTACTCATTTTTTAATTATCAGAATTGTATTTTCACTCCAGCCACACTAAAATCCACTGTAATTTACTGCATTTGCCTTTAAAAAACAAAAAGAACCCCTGCCTGTAACCTGCTTCATTGTAATTTTCTTTTTCAAGATGTCAGTATCATAATAGACCCAATTGGAAGTAAGTACTGTGATTTCAGTGTGAGGAATAAAGATTTCAATGCCAAGAATTTTGTTCCAATTCTCAGCACATCCTAGGACCCTGGAAGGATCATCTCTGACTGGAATATTGGTATCTGGCAATGATTTAAAAATTCCTTTCCCCTGACTTATCTCTGAGAAGACTCCAAAGATAACAAACAAAGCTGGAAGTGCCTGGTTGCAAAGCTGAGTTTAGTACTTTCCCTATTCTTGGTAGCCAATATCACTGGACTCTTGTGTCTTGAATTTTAAAAAAGGATCTTGGAATATAAAGCAGAACCACCCTCACTTTTTAGAATGGCATTTCAAAAAGAGCTAAATAGCTATCTCTTCTGTCTGTTCCGATGTATCCTAAAAAATCTGTGTTGTGATATTTTATTTGCCTTAATTTTTTTTTACTTACTAAATACTTCTTGCCCCTCAAGGTGTTGCAGGTGTGGCTGTGGTGCCCGGCTGCATTGGAAGGTGATAGACAGGAGACAGGCTTGTCTACATCCCCAGGGATCTGCCCCATGGGCCCTGGATGGTTGATGTTCTGACAGAGAAAAAGACTGGGCCCCCTGAAATGAACCCAGAGCCACGGAAGAGCTTGGCATGCTACCCGTGGTGTATTCAATATGCCTAAAACTAACAATAATAAGAAAGTAGGTAACTCATTCCCAGTGAATGGAGACGTTACTGGCTCCTGCCCGAGCAAATCAATGAACAACGGGAACACAAGTGACAAATGACAAGTGACTAAATACTCCTTTAAAAAAATAAGGACCTGGGAACAGCCAAGTGGCACAGTACCTTCCTTGCAAGCACAAAGCTCCAAATACCAAATACAATTCCTAAGGCAGCATTTAGATTCCTGTGTGCCACGGCAAAGATCTCTTGAGTACCACCACCAAGTATGTGTGAGCACTGCAGCTAAGGTGTGGGGTCCTAGAAAATATATGTATAAGCACCACGACTAAGTGTGTGACCCCAATCAAACACCACAGCCAGGTATGTAAATATGGCAAGTGTGTGAGACACCTCGCCGTGCACACGCACACACACACCCCTTCTGCATCATAATTTCAGCAACAAAAGAAGAGAATGAATTATATGATAAAAAAGCAGAAGAGAAAAAATAGTTTATATTTTATACCCAAATCACACATCAAGCAAGGGAAGGAAAAATTTCACTACTGTCATTTGACACTAGATCCCCTCACAATCAGAGAAAAAAAATCCTTTTCAATACCTCTATTAAGACTTCAATAACTATGAATAGGCAGAAGTTTGCTATTTATTTAATCTTGGAAAAAATGAAATAAAAATGCAGGAATCCAGACAGTGTGGAAGAACTAATAATTTCTTAGTTGACTGTAAGTTCTTACATGGTTGGCCACATATGGATTTAACAGCAGCAGGGGAAATTGAGTGGGGCCAAGGTTACATATTTCTGTTCAATAAGGATATCCATGGTTGTAGCTCTCATGATGACGGTAGTCATCCTGGTATCCATCCTGGTACCCTTGGTGGTAACTATGGTAACCGTATCCTGCATACTCATCTTCTGGGCAGTGCATTCCCAATGACTGCTGAATGGCCATTTCCTGTCTGCGGAGTTGCATGGAATCAATTAAATCATACACAATCACCATGGACCACATTGGGGAAGGATACCAAGATTTTACATTTCCGTCCTTTCCAACCAGAAGCATGG
Source organism: Cryptotis parvus (assembly GCA_021461705.1). Classification (NCBI taxonomy): domain Eukaryota; kingdom Metazoa; phylum Chordata; class Mammalia; order Eulipotyphla; family Soricidae; genus Cryptotis; species Cryptotis parvus. The sequence continues at coordinate 149,511 of JAJIBD010004282.1, read as the reverse complement.
AGAAGTACTCTGGGCTCACTTGAAAATAGTTACGTAGGTCTTTCACCAAGTGAGCTGGTATGTCTTCTCGCTCAACAACAGAACTCCCTGAAATAGAAAAGTAGTTAGTGGGTTGAAGTCAGAGTCCAGACAAATATTAAAGTGAGAAGACCCCCAGCATGAGAAAGGAGGACCAGGGGATCTCTCATTTGGTTCAACCTCCAATATTGTTTTTATTCCTACCAGAAGTTAATTGTTTCTGCTACTCTACATTGTGTGTGTATCAGTGTTGGAGTATTTGATATATTCTTGATAAAATAAGGTTTATATTTCTTAGTTTATTTCCAGTTTATTTCCAAGGAAACTAGTTGCTTCCTTGAAATAATTTTTCTTTTGCTATTACTCTATTCAAAAACTTACTCCATTGTCAGGAGTGGAAAATATTAAATAATATCTGAGTAAAGTTATTTAAACTCTTAAAATGAGTGGAAAAAATAAAGGGGTACTGGCACTTTTGAGGTGTCTGCTCCATCTTACATTGTGCCAGAGATGAGTTTTCCGTGGGATGGCAGGGAGGTGGTGAAGGATTGAGATTGGTGAACGATTCCCCCAAACGCTACTCACCGCGGTGATTTGGGGGAAAATGGGGGACTGAAGGTCAAAACAGGGTTGGTTGCATGTAAGGATTTAGTAGCTTTAAATCCTATGTTATTTTTCAGGGCTTAGTGTCAGGAATTTTATAAACATTGTCTCATATAAACATACAAATATTGTATCAAGCGTGGTTTTGATTTACTTTTTGAAATAGTCACTAGACATGATCCTTCAGCTTCTCTTAACCACTTAGCATATGTTCTCGTATGGTTAAGAGGGGGTTATATATGTGTCCTACATACTTCAAAACTAGAGTGGGAATTAGAAAAAAACAAATGAAAACATTTGCAGACCATAAAACCCTATTATGCAGGCTAAAATTCTGCACAATAGATTTGCTTAATCTGAGTTAAATAAATTTACTTTTACAAAAATCTAATATTAAAAACAAATAATACCTGTGCTTGTTTTACTTCCTATGTATGACATGTGGATTCATGAGTGCCAAAGAGTGAAGATACATAAACACACACATACACATACACACACACAAACCACAGGCATATGCCTAAGAGGTAGGATTCAGTGAACTTAATTTACCGTCTAAGTACAGCCACTACTTGAATATAGCCTAATATATACTTTAATTGAATTTAACCATAGTTCAAGCTGATTTTAAAAATAATCATGTTGTGGATCAGGGAGATAGCTAAAGTGGCAATGCACATGAATAGCATGTTCAAGGCCCTGAGTTTTATCCTGGAACTGCAACCCCACCACCCAACCTCCACTTCCAATACAGCCAAAAAGAGCCCTGCTGAGCCCCTCGCCTCCTTCCTCACAGAGCACTGTAGCACTGGCCCAGCACAGCATCTTGGGGCTCCAATACCAAACCTCACTTCCAGAGCATAACTGGGAACACTCCCTTCAGCCCCGGCAGCCTTAAAATATATAAAGTATCAACTTTACCATTAATTGGGAACAGCTCTAAAACACCTCCAACATCCTCGCCCACACCTAAAAGCTTCAGAATGGTTATGTGGCGCAAACCTGAGTGGAAAAAAAAAATTCCCAGAATTAGCAGATCATTGTGCAGTCAACAAAGATTAGGTAGATGACAATGAAAGACATTCAAATTTAAACATATATAGAAGGGACTGAGAGTATGGCTCAGAAGTATGATTTTTAGCCTTTGATATTCCTGGCATAGAAAAAAAGTTTTCTGGACACAAGGAGGTAAAATAATCCATTAAAACTGTTTTCATTAAAACCCAATCATAAACATATTTGTAACTGTATATCTCACAGTGGTATAATAAAACATAAAATAATTATAAATTGCTTTCATTAAGTTAAAGAAAGTTAAAGTTTACAGAGATTTGGAGAGGTTCATACTGAGTGAAATTCGCCAGAGGGGAAAGGACAGATATAGAAGGACTGCATTTATTTGCGGGATATAAAAATATAGTATGATACCAATATCAGGCAAAACATGGATCAGGAGGTCTCGTCAGTGGGTGGAATCTACCACAAGTGTGTAGGAGGCTAGGGAAGACAGAGGCTAGGTAAGACAGAAAAGAACAGTGTACTAATAATTAATTGTTGGAAATGATAATACCAGCCCTGAACAGAGCATTGAATGTAGGCAAAGGGATATTCATGATAACCTCTAAATGTATGTATTACAAGCCACAATGTATAAAAGAAGGGAGAGAGAGAGGAGATAGAGAGAAAGAAAGTGTGTGTGTGAGAGAGAGAGAGTGGGCGAGCGAGGGAAAGAAAGGAAGAGAGAGAGAGAGAAAAAAGGCAAAAGTGCTGCCATAGAGACAGGCTGGGGGAAGGAATCAGGGGACATTGATGGTGAGAAATGGGCACTGATGGAGGGATGGGTGCTGGAACACTGTATGACTGAGAACCAATCACAAACATCTTTGTAATTGTATATCTCATGGTGGTATCATAAAAAAAAATTTAAATGTTAATGCTTATAGTTTTATTTTTAAAAAGGGTCAGATGTCTCATTTAGTTTTGTTTGTAGATTTAAATTTCTTTTTTTAGTTTTTATTTTATTTATTTATTTGTTTATTTATCTATCTATTTATTTATCTATTTATTTATTTATTTATTTGTTTTTTTTTTTGCTTGTTTATTGGTTTTTTTGGGTCACACCCGGCTATGCTCAGGGGTTTCTCCTGCTCTGCACTCAGGAATTACTCCTGGCAGTGCTCGGGGAACATATGGGATGCCGTGGATCAAACCTGGGCCTGTATGGGCCGGCCGTGGTGCAAGGCAAACGCCCAACCTGCTGGACTATCGCTCTGGCCCCACTTCTTTTAAAACTATGATTCTCACTCTTCAACTGTGAAAAATAAAAGATTTCATCAGAACATTAAGATACTGGAGACTGAGTGGATTCATGTTTTGAAAATGGTAAGTCTGAAGTCATAGAAAATTATCTGGATATTAACTTTTTTCAAAGAAGACTCCAAGCTCATCTATTATGACTGTTACTGAAAGGGTTCTGGCTTCCTCTCAAGAGTTTACTGTGCTGTTTCTTATCATTTATTTAGAGGCTTGAAAGGGATAGTACTTAAGCACAGCTTGCTTCCCATCCTCAGCTAGTTTCATGCAAGGAGAGGTCATGCCTTGGTAGCTTGCTGGAATGCTTTTGAAGATGAAATGCACATTAAAGCCATCAGGAGAAAGAACACTGAAAGACCAGGGGCATGTTGGTTCATCTTATTGACATTTCATGGTTTAACACAAAATGCCAACCTAGTCAGGGTAACAACTTGGAACTAATTATAGGACTCTCGATAGCGTTTACTGCCTGGGAAGAAAACTGAAAGCAGTCCTAGGAGGGCTTTTAAAGGAGAAGTCAAATCCAAGCAAACTGCTTTGTTCCCCCATACCTTATCCGACCGTTATTTTTTTGGCTTTACTCTTCTCCCAGAAAACTGAAGCATTCTGTTCTACATGTTGTTTGTTGGGTCATATTTTTCAAAGGGGAAGATCAGGCATTTAATTCCTGGAATCATAACTTGTTCATGATTCTGTATATTACTAAAGGATTTGTACACAACAAGGCAACTTAGGTTCTGTGTGCCTAAGAGATCAAAAATGGACCCCCATCAAGCTACTGCAAGTATGCCACTGGTACCACAAATGGTCTACATGCAGGGCTCTGCTCCGTGGGCCCTGGATGGTTGATGGTCTGACATAGAAAGAGACAGGGCCCCCTGGGATGAACCCAGAGCCACTTCAGAGCCCGGCAAGCTACCCACGGTGTATTCAATATGCCAAAAACTAACAATAATGGACCTCATTCCCAATGAATGGAGACGTTACTGGTGCCCGCTCGAAGCAAATTGATGAACAACGGGAAGACAAGTGATACAAGTGTCAAAAATTAATTAATTAATTAATTTTTATTTTTGGGTCACACCCTGTGATGCTCAGGGGTTACTCCTGGCGCTTTACTCAGGAATTACTCCTGGCAGTGCTCGGGGACCATATGGGATGCTGGAGATCAAACCTGGGTGGGCCACTTGTAAGGCAAATGCCCTACCCACTGTGTTATCGCTAGGCGCCTTTAAATCAAACTTTTAAGTAGTGTTCCTTGATGGGATGTGGTTTGCTTGCTCCATTTTAAGTCAGGGATAAAAACTGGTTGGGTAAGGCAAGCATCTTTACTTGCTATACTATCTCTCTAACCCCCACGAAGGTGGATTTTATGTCAGATGAACTTTTCAATTAAAAAATCAACAACATGGGGCTGGAGAGAGTGTGATTTAAAATACTATTTCAATGAGATTATATATAATGATCTAGTGTCTTAGGTTACTTACTTTAAATAAATATAAAAAATTCACAGAATTTTCTAAATGTTTTTACATTGAACAACTTAGGCATTTGTTCAATACCTTCTTTGTAGTTATTGTTTCTTAAAACTGAAAATGCATTTATAATACAGGTTCTGATTCAAAGCAAGAACCTAGACTCTCTTATTGCTTCAAAAAATTACATGTCAGGAATGTGCTTTACTACTCACACCTCCCAGACCATGAGTTGGGTCTTAAGTGAGTTTCAGTTGTGATTTCCATTATTGCTATTGCCATTGTTTCTTCAGTTCCTCATTGAATTTATTTGTAGTTTATCTGTAGTATACATCTGTCTACCTTTATATTTTTTCCATTTTTAATGACTATTTCTTTCAGATTTCTCAGCTAATAACATTTAGTAAAGAAAATAATATAATAAATTTCAAAATACAGAACAGTTCACTACCCAAAGCATACACTTATGTTTCTCTTTGATCTTCTTGGTAATCAGTTATAGATCAAATCCTATAATATAATATGGATAGCATTCATCAAATAATACATTAATTTACAAAGATACTCTTGTCTCACTAAAGATATTTAATCTATGGAGAAGTACCCAATGGTGATGCCTAAGTATTACATAAGTAAATAATGATAAGATCTTAGCAAAACAAGACCATTACAAACAAGACCTTCATAAAAAATATGAAGATATATAATTCAGAGTACTGAAAGTAAAGCAGCAGATATTTTTCAAGTGCTTCAATAAGTTAACTTAAAGAATAGACTATTGAGAAAAATATATGTTGGATAACAGGCCTAGCTAGCTGGAAGCTTTGCTGTTTAATTTATTTCATCTATTTACTCACAGTTTAATATATTTACTCACAGTTTAATCTATTTACATGTTCTTAAGCCAGAGTTCATACTAATGAGATCTCTCTTCCATGTAAACTCTGATGGAGGGTATGACAGTTACAAAAGTCACCTTGGCTCTGAGTGAGTAACTTCTGAATTATTATTACTATACATCTACTATGACTTATCTAGATTGGGCACAGCTCCTCTTTATATCCACTGGTCCCAGCGTTGGACAGTTAGAATTTACCAGACTACCATTGTGGCTATTGTTGAGACTATCATTTAAGATTATAGGAAGGATAATAATCTTAAATTTTTTTAATTGAAAAGTTCATACTTGTTTGCCCTCAAGCATGTGAGTGTGACCCTTTCAGTATACAGAGAACAAGATACTCAGATTCACCCTGGTGCAGATAATAAATAAAGAAGTACCTTGTGGGTACCATCTAGATTGCATGAAGCCATGAAATTAAGATGTATTATTTTTACCAGCCCCCTCTCTCCAGTGTTTCACATAAGAGATAATCTCAGAAAAAGGGATTAGTCCTTGATGTAATAATTTGTTTAGATCTGTAATAGAGTGTGGCACCACCCTACTACACTCTTCTACTCTCTGGAACTTAGTTGATCTTTGTTGACCGGTCCCTCCCTGAAGTTAAGATTACTTTTGTGTATATAAGGGACTGACTTGAGGTACTGCATTCACTTTGGTGGGGCTCTTTCTGGTGGGATCCTCTTTGGTAGGAGACTTAGACCCTCGTGTATGGTCTAAGTTCTGGTCAGAGCTAGAGGTCTTCCATTATATTGGATTATTGTGGTAGAGAGCTTGTTCTACTATTAAAAGCCTTTTGCTCTTTTTTGGGGGGTCACACCTGGTAAAGCTCAGGAGTTACTCCTGGGTCTGCACGGTGCTCAAGGAACCATATGGGATGCTGGGGATCAAACCCGGTCAGCTGCACGCAAAGGCAAATGCCCTACCCACTGGCCTATCATTCCGGCCCTATTAAAAGCCTTTTTTTTAAACATACTTTTTTTATTTTTACAATTACAAAGATATACAATTAAAAAAGTTCATATTTGGGTTTTGGTCATATAGTGTTCCAGCACCCATCCCGCCACCAGTGCCCATCTCCCACCACTGCACCACACTCATGAGTTTTCATCTGTTCCCTGGCAGCCTCAGAAGCAGAAGAGAATGTCTGTCCTGATACTGTTGGGTATCCCAGTGGATCCCAACAAATATAGACTCCAATTACCTGAAACCGGGGCTTCTAAAATGTTTTACACTCTTGCCTGAGAAATTCTTACACAACCTTGGGTGCAAAGTTTATAAAATAGTTATATAAATCAAACATCTTATTGATAATAAATCATAAAGAAATCATTTTAAAACAAATCTTTAAACAGTATGCAACCCCATCTGGGGTTTAAGCTGGAAACTAAGACCACAGTCTGAAGGCCACTTTATACTCTACAGAGTTGAGTAAGTGTCTGGGAATGTATGGTCTGAATTGGGGAATATTTGAATGATCTAAGTTCCATGTTCCATTTTAGAATTGACCAGAATGGGAGAGCGGCATAGTACAGCTGTGAGAATTAGGACTCCCACTCACCAAAATTGCATGCCTGACCACTGAGGGCAGAGAGCTGCTGTGAATAGGCCCAGTCTTCATCATTCGGAGCAGAGATCACCAGCAGCCGCCTCCTCCAACGGAACCTAGGGAGAAAGTAAATGTCCACACTGACTGCTTCAAATTAGAGAGTCTAGTAAGGGTCTGATAGTAGACTTGTTGCTTGTCTTTTATCTTCTATGCCTCAAATTAAAACACTGACCATTCAAAACGCCTCATGGCTCTCAAAGCTGTGAAACTGTACCACCACATTGCTTTCCCCACTCCTGTTTTAATTTCAGTTTCTTTCAGAGGCAGGATGGACAGTCTGAGTTTGGTGACCACCCTTTCCAAGATGGTCACTTAGGGAGAGGCATAAATCCCAGAAGCATGACAAGGTCAAAATTTTATGTTAAATTATAATGACAGAAATGGGGGGGAGGTGTTCAAAGAATACTAAACAAACAAACAAAAAACACTCAAGCCCTAGAATTTGAAAGGGGTGAGAATGAATATGTGTACAAAAAATGAGAGGAAAAAGAGAGATGAACTTATCTCTCTTTTTGATAAGAAAAGATAGAAAAAATGTAATAAAGGCTCTAGGAAGAGGCTTCCTGGAGAAATGACACCATGGTTCTTCCAGAAACCAGTGCAAATTCAAAATGTACCTTTACTGATTTTCCCTCCCAAGAGGGAGGCAGTCAAGTTTTCTCACATCAATCGTTCTATATGTTTATTTCCTGTTCTAAAATTTGCATGTTTTGTACTCTTACTTGTAAATGATAGATATTCTAGAAAAGTATACACTAAGTTCCTGAATAGTAACTGATAAACGTAATCACCTATAACAAAATTTAAAATAAAGCCCATTTTATTTATGATCTGAAATGATGTGCACTTGTTATAAATAATTTCAACAACGCAGTGAAAACATTGGGTAAAGTGGCACACATGAGATGCTTCACAGACCGCCGCTCTGATGTGGAAAGGGGCTGGAACAGAGCATGAGATTGGTTGCAAGTTGTTCCTGCTCTTGTGCTCCAGCTTAGTAGGGTAGCAGAGAAAGCATCTGGCATCTGTCTTGAAGCTGAGAAGCCTTTTTTGGGACATCCTTTAGCCCATGAAAATTTCAGTTTTTATTTAGCTTTAGAGCTCTAAAACAAAACATAGCATCTTCTTCACTTATTTATATAGTGCTGGGGATACACACCAACCAGTGTTCAGACACTCTAGGGGCCAACTGTGGGGTAAAACCATGGCCTCCCTGTGCTCACAACTACTTCAATCAGGATACTCTGATAAGGGGACACACACACACACACACCCGTGTTATGACACTGAAACTGTAGGTCTCATTCCTCTATGTTATCCATATGATGTCATGGACATAGGTTTGTAACTGTATCCTCATGCTTCTCTATGGAAATAGACTCCAGGCTTCTGAGTGGTTTCCATGAGCAGATGTTGCCCCATCTTTCAATCTTGTTTAGCATTTTATCCGTCACTTTCAGTGACACAATGTGTTCGTTGATGGGATGTGGTTCATTTGCTCCATTTTACACTGACAAAATGAGACTTATAGAAACAAAGTGGCTTGCCTAACCACAGAGGTGGTACCCAAGAACAGAATCCTCTGGTTGCTGAACGAGAGGTTGCTCTAGTTTCCCACTCTCCGCTGCTGCCACAGGGATGCATCCAAGAGGTGTCCCTTTCAGAGTCTGAAGGAGCGTGGGGGTTGGATCTGAAGGGCTGCTAAATGCAGTTGTCTCAAATTCCACCTTCAGGGAAGAAGGTATTTTGTTTCTGCTTTTAGGGCAGCCGATTGGTGGAGTGTTCCTGCATCACTGAGCTGGAAGTCAGTTGATTTTATTCATGGCTTCCCTCCCAGTGCTCCACCTAGCCTCAGACTGAACATGAAAGTTTTCAACCCTGAAGAAATGGCCTCTTGGGACAGAGTGGTTTGAGTGAATGAGAGAAAAGTGATAGTCTGATGAAATACAACCTCTGAATGCATGCCTATAGCAAGGCTTGCCAAGAATTGCTTGCTGTGACATTACGTTGCTTCCTTTTGCTTGTTTTTCTTCAAAGGAAAAGAAAAAGAAAATTTCCACAGTAGACAGGGAGGTGAACGTGTTTGGCACTGAGTTGGGGAGAGGAGCTTCTGAGACTACCCAAGGTATCTTGAGACAGGGAACTGTGTCCACTATGAAATCATGAAAACCGTGGCCTGTACTGGCCTGCTTTCTTAGGTGGCATTCCAGACCAGCCCTGGCCCCTCAGTCTATCTCTATGCCAGGAAGCCTTCCTGGCCTCATGCAGAGTGGCAGGGGTTAGGGCAGGCACTATTTCAAGAGAGGTGTATTTTGATGTGTTTGCCTGTGTGCACCACTGAGTGTTGTCTTAGTGGGAGAGGGTAGAATCTGAGGTTCCCTGTCACAGTCACAACCAAGAAAGGTCCTTTATTCCTCAGTAATGATTCTCTCTCCCACAGACCTTGATATTAAGAAACAAGGCCCATGATCAGACGTGAAGCAAATACCTTCAAGGGGATGTAACAAGAGATGTGGTCAAAGATCTTATTTTGTACAAACCTTTTCTGTCACTTTAGTTTGTCAGTAAATAAAAAATTCCACAAGCTCTGCATGTGTTTACTTCTCTTAGCTGGCGTTCCCATATTAGTGTGCATTTGCCCACCCTTTGGGGCCTCTGTCTCTGAGGGAAGTAATTATAGCCCAAACCAGATTAATGTCACCAAGGACTAGACAGGCTTAAAAAATCTGGTCAGCTGAAACCACGCTTTCAAGATCCACCAACTCAGGGAATTTAAAGGAAAATTCCCATGTTTTTACAAAGCTGTTTTTTCGGGCATTTATTTTTGTTTGTTTGTTTAGTTTCCTTTGCCTGGGATTCTGTTGGTATTTACTAAATCTCCTTCTCTTATCTCTCTCTAGATTGCAAAGATTTCTAATTAGTTACTGAATAACTACTAATAACTAGCGATTTTATTACTTACTTAGGATAGATTCTGAGCTGCCCCTCCCTTTAAAATTCTATTTTTCATTTACAGTGACTGTAAGAATTGATACACTTAGCACAACTTTGTCAATAAGAAAAGTTAAGTCTAGAGAGGCTTGCCGGATTAGTCTAAAGCCACACAGCTAGTAAGTAGAGAGCCTGAAATCAAACTCAGGGCTCTCTTATTTGTTTTAAGTTCTAACTATTCCTTTTTTAGTTTTAAAAATCAATGATAATTATCAGCAGTGACCATATGAGCTATGACCATATGCTCCTAGACAGTAATGGATATAAGAGCCCATGTGTTTCTTAAATCAGAAGGAAAATTACAAAATTTAACAGGCCCTACAGAGTTCAAAATATTTTAGATACAAAATATATATAATCTTAAGTCAGAAAAGTCCCCCATTTAAATCAGTGATGGATTTGGGTGGGAACTGTAAACTTTGATTGCTAACAAAAGTGGAATGATGTCAATTTTCTCTTTTAAATTTTGAAGCTTTGAGAATAAAAGGCTTGATTATAAAAATATGCTCTGCCTTGGGGTGGTGAGAAGACGCCCTTGGGTGTTTATCTGTAGCTACAGGTTTCAACCTGGTCAAAACCTTGGTCATAAATTGCAGCTTAACTGATGGTAATTGTCTGCTTTTAGAGGCTGGGAAACCTGAGTTTACAAGAATAGTTCAAGAGATACATCTATTTCAGTACTGGAAGTTTTAGAATAAAAAGAGGAAAGTTTTCAAAGAATCAAAAATCACAGTAATAAGATATAGTTAAAAGAAGAATACTGGCTTTCTTTATTCTTGTGAATACATTCCTATAAGAAGACTTGGGAGACTTTGGCTTAGTAAAAAACCTAGAAACTACAATTCAGATTGTGTAATTGAGCAATTGGTTTGAATATTTGGTTTTATTTGAACTCCAAGTTTATGCAGTTATTGGGGCCAAAGTGATAGTACAGAAGGTAGGGCGTTTGCCTTGCACAACCTGGGTTCGATCCCTGGTGTTCCATCTGGTACCCTGAGGACCACCAGGTGTAATTGCTGAGCACAGACCCAGGAGTAACCCCTGAGCATCACCAGGTGTGACCCAAAAAAAAAAAAAAACAAACAAATGAACAAAGCATAAGTTTGTGCATCTATTGGAAAAAAATAAGAAAAGTTTTTATGGCTCACCATATTTTTAATAGGAATATATTAAACTCATGGACACTTAGATACTCAGAAATTTTACTTACATGTTGGAGGACAGGTTTAGCTATTCTGGGAGTTTTGTTGTTTTGCCCACTCCCAGCTTAATCTACTTAAGTCAAGGTTCATTCTAATGAGAATTCTCTTCTATGTAAACACGGCTAGAGGGTGTGGCAGTTACAGAAGTCACCTTGATTGAATAACTTCTGACTTATACATCTACTAAGACTTCTATATTTTCTAGATTGGGCACAGCTCCTCTGTATACCCACTGCACCCAGCGTGGGACAGTTAGAATTGACCAGGAGACTACCACCCTGGCTACGCTGAGACTATAGGAAGACTATAGGAAGGATCATACTAGTTTTCTCTAAGCAGGCGAGAGTGACCCTTTCAGTACACGAGAACAAGATACTCAGAATCACCCTGGTGCAGATAATAATAAGAAGGACCTTGTGGGTACCATCTAGATTACATGAAGCTCATGAAGTTAAGATGTATTACTTTATATCAGCCCTCTCTCTCCAGTGTTTTACATAAGAGATAATCTTCTTAGTCCTTGGCATAACCTTTGTTTATACCTGCAATAAGGTGTGGCACTACACTCTGTTTAGAGTTCTTTGTTGACATGCTCCTCCCGGTTGGATTACTTTGGTGTATATAAGGGGCTGACTTGAGGGCGCTTCACCTTTTGCCTTTTGGGCCTTTGGGCCTTTTAGCTTTTGGCTTTTGGCTTTTTGCTCTTTGGCTTTTGCTCCTTCTTCTGGGTAGGACTCAGCTCTGGTGAGATCCTCTCTCTTTGGTGGGAGACTTAGGCTCTTTAGTATGGTCTAAGTTCGGACCAGAGCTAGAATTTGTTCATTATATTGGAGTGCTGTGGAAGAGCTTTTGTACTATTAAAAGCCTTTTTTGGAACTGCACCGGACTCGTGAGTTTTCATCTGTTCTCCCGGCCTCCTCAGAGGTAGAAGAGAACCTCTGTCCTGACACTGTCGGGGGACCCGGGCGGCGTTCCCGACACTTACATATATTAAATGTAAAATGTCTGAAATAATGTTGGTTAACTTCTGAGTTTCCAAACCAGTCCAAACCAATTCAAAGCGCCTTAAAAGTAATAATGCAAATTTTTTTGGTTATAAATAGAATAATGAGTAGTTAAGATCTAATTTAGGCAGAGATGCTTCCAGACCCAATGCCAGGCTGAATTGTACAGGACACCTTGGAGGGGCATGGGTGAGCCCAGAATACACACAAAACTAACAATCAAAAAGCCTCCACATTCCACAATCGCCACCATACTCCAGGCCTACTCTACTGCTTGAGATGAAGCCCCATCCAGAAATTAATCTGAAAAGCTCAGCTAAGCAGATTCTGTGACTGAACTCTCCAGGCTTTCATGGAGTCAGGGATGGTCTGTCTCTTCCCATCTTCCTGTTGCTCCAGAAGAACAGGCAGTCACGCTCATGCTACAAAGTCACCACTCAGTTAAAAATTTAACTCCACTTTTATCACTTAAATTTTTTGGAATTTCAGGGCACAATATGTCTGTAACCAAATATCATGAGCAACTTTTGTAAAAGAAAAAGAATAAGTAAATTTAAAAATAAGCTAATTTAAAAGCTTAAGAGCAAACTATGATCTTGAATTCATAATTTTAAGCCACATAAAATGTGCCTTAAGACTAATTGTTAAAGTATAAAGTCAACTTCTAGGGAGTCTCTTGCTGAAATACAAGATAGAAAGAAAGAAGGAAGAAAGGAGGGAAGGAAGGAAAAAATGAGATTAAGACATAGATAAAAACATAACACGGGCAATATCAAGTTCTTAATGATCTAAGTTAGTCATGTAGGCATTACCTTGAAACAAGAAGTGTTTCATTGGCTCAAGATTCTAGGCAATGAACCAACTCTGTCCAAGAGCACTAGAACCCTTTCAAAGCCAAAAGTTTGATCTGAAGACTAATCCACAGACCAGGAAGATAGAACAATGGACTGGAGCACATGACTGGTGTACTTAAAGGTTGATTCCCTGGGAGCAACTCATGAGCAATGAGCTGGGCAGAGTCCCTAAGCAACTCTGGGTATGCAACTCCCACTGCCCCACCACATGATATCATGAATATCATGATATCTTGACACAAGAATGCACAAAAAGTGATCACAAAAAATCTGGAGATGGAAGGAGGTATGACTATTTGCTGCCCTGACTCACTGATGGCTACTAGGTTTACTTTAAGGTCAATTTAGCTAGTGACTTGCAGACCCCAAATTAAACATATTGTAAAGAATGGTGAGTCCTGTGTTTTTACAACTCATGATGCTATGAGACTACTGCCACTGAATCTGCAGATTTTCAAATTTCCATTTACCATGAAATTTCTGATTCTGAATTCTATATAAAGAAAGTTTTTTGAGGCAAAATTATGGAAGTTCTACCTAGATTGAGACACACTTAGCATGGTACCTTCAAACAAATTCTTGTTTTGTTTCTGGAGGTCCTTAGTCATACAATACAGTTTGGGTGATCTACGTACTGAGGACACTATTATTTAATTGTGGGTAGAATTTCTTCAATTCAATTCCTAAGATCACCAAAGACCCACTAGAATTTTTGAGCCACTCTGAAGGGATGGAGAAAGAACACGGAACATTTTTTTCAAAAAGCTCCTTCTTGTGTGAAAACTGGAGTTTCCATACAAGGGTTTTTAATAAATCATATTCCCTAGGGAATTAGGGAATTGGATCAAGAGGATTTTGCCCTTTGAATTCTGGTGGAACTGTTGCTGTTTTCTTTTTTTTTCTGTTGCTGTTTTCTACAGAGTGAAAAGAAGCAAAAAGCAAATCACAGCATGTTCCAAATCCTATTTGCACCTAGAAGGATGTGAGTCAATAAATACAACATATACAGGACCTCCAAATTCATTGACTGAACAAATTAACCCTCACAGGTCAGAATTCTATATTCTATGCTAAAAAAAAGCATTAGGAAAGTCAGAAAATACCTACCCAAATACCACCTAATAAATGTTTAAGCTTAGAGATGACCCCATCAACTCTCAATAGGACAGACTATGACCAGTGACCCGAGAGTGCCCTGAAGCGGCTTGACCCACAGAAGGTTACTGTGTACTACTGGTGTTGCTGTGTTCCTTGGCATATTCATTAGCTTACTCGGAATAATTCCCCTCATGCCTCCTTGGAAACTCCTAAGAAGGTGTACCTGGATAGGAAGTTCTCCAAGGACTGCTTCTTGTCTTCCTTGCAAATAATTCCCTCCTTCTTCTGCTTTTCCATGTCTTTGATTCGGGACTGGAAAGTATCGATCAAATCGAACACAGACTTCATTGCTATAGGCACCTCATAATATTGCTGGTTAAAAAAAAATAGGCAATATAGAATTTTATGGACAGGTGTGGCCCAACACACACACACACACACACAATGAATACATATATTTCTTTTCTCTATTTAGAAGATAAAAAGTGTTCCTGGGAAAATTCAGGGTAACTCAAGGGAAATCAGAACCTGGAGGCTAAATTAATTTATAAACTTCTGCAATAATACCTATGATGTTATGCTAATGTTTATATGAATACATGTATAGAATATATATTTAATATAAAAATCTGTACTCCAGTTTTTGGAAATGACCAATACTTTCCTCACTAATCCTAGGATTACTTTACTAACTCTACAATCAAACTGTTTCTTGATAACTAAATAACTATAAATAATGTGGAAAACACTGTACATTAGTGTTTATGGAATGGAATAACATGTTGTTGTATCTGACCTGAGGAATAAGAGGAATTTTTCATGAGAAGTACAGATGTTCTGTGGTCATCAGGAATCTACATAGCCTATGAACCCAGAGATTTCTTTATTGAGTGAGCTCACTTAAAATTAGCTCATGTTTGCTTTGTATACTCCAAAATAAAGTTGGGAACCAACTAAAGGATTATGAAAATCAGTTTTTTTGGATCACAACTATCTGGACTTAAAACAGCAACCTGCAATGGGGGCCGTCTGAACATAAACTATAGTAGTCTGAACATAGCTTGGAACTATGCCCTTCATGAGAACTCAATAAATCTCAGAATGTGAAAACTGGCAGAGACCTTTGGGATGATCTGGTCTAACCTCCCACATTAGACAGAAGCAACCCAAGTGTGGAACGAATTAACAAAGAGATCTTTCTCCAGATACCCAAAAATGCTACACATTGAGAAACGATTCTAAATCACAGTCTTTTTGGTAATAGTTTTCAGATAAATATGATGCGTTTCCAACATATTAGAATGGTTAAAACAGTAAGCTCTGTTTTAAGCCTGTGTGGGTATGAATTCCAACTCTAACTCAGTGAACTAATTTACTAGTTTGTAATTTACTAGTTTGTATTTGCTGTCAAATTTATTATGTTTTAGGGCCACACTCAGCAGTGCTTAGGGCTTACTCCAGTTTCTATGCTCAAGGATCACTCCTGGCAGTACTTGGAGGATCATGTCCAGTGACAGGGATCTAATGCAACCTGGGTCTGCTGCATGCAAGCATTAAAACATTTTAACTCCTACACTATCTCTCCAGCCCTTCTGACTAGTTATTAAGCACCCTAGGTTCCTAATCCTTTCTCTATGAAACAAAGATATACTTCTTTCCCTTTTTATCATGGTGGTTTCAAATAAGGGCTGAAACAAGTGCCTAAGGAAAGTGCCTAAATAGCTTAGAAAGCTAAGCTATTTTTATTATTATTATTATTATTAGATGATGATGATGATGATGATGACTGCTTGGCACAGTTCATGGTTCAGTACCCTCATCTCTAAACATACTTAAATGGTAGGTGTAAATCCTTACTATCTGGTCCATGATAAATTAGGAAGTAATCTTTCTGTTCCCTCTAGAGTAATTAAATCTAGTTTTCTTGAAGTATGAGACAAAATATTCTTCACCTTTTACCCCCAGTACCTATCACACCATAGCTGTTCAAAAAGTATCTGTTTAGTGCATGACATTGGTGTTAGAGGAGAATTTAGTCTGAGTCAAGCATCTGGACTATAGGAGGTCATCCAACTCAGTCTTTTTCAGAGACCATATTTTGGGACAAAAAATTTGATAGGACAAGTTGGAATATTTGGGTCATTTCAAAATCTTTTCATTTAGGAAATACTTTGTGCTTAGTTATATATCTAACAGAATCATTGACAAAAAATTAAGAGTTGCAATCTCAAGAAACCACAGTACGTTATCCCAAATAGGAACCCATACCTTGACTCTCATGTCCAAATCTGTGAGTACCATAAAGAAGTCATTGTAGGTCATTCCATATTCTTTCCTCAGTTCACCGATGAGATGCTGATCTACCAGGTCCTCATCATCTACCACTCGCATGGGTTTCTCATTATCTTAAGGCAAAAGAAATATAATAAATTTGGGTATAAAAAAGACAGATTATTTACATGAGTGTATGGAGCTGTACATCTCCATCCTTAGTTATTTGCAAGAGCTTATTTACACATATTCAACTTTTTGTTTGAATAGAACTTTTCAAAATGAATAAAAATATAAAAAAGAGCAAGTAAATTCATACTAAAAGTCACTCTTCTAAAGATAATCAAACCCCCATCTTTTCCAACCTCTTTGTAGTGAATCAGAAGTGAAAGAGGGAGAAGGTCCCCTGAGTCATCCCTGGAGGATGAATTGCCAACTCATCGACTCAGCCCTGGAATGAATCATCACCCTAGCTCACCAGGGAACTAGACACAGATACTAATTTGTTGAGTTTTCTTTCTTTTAAAAATATGTTTTCTTTAATTATTCAGTTAAGCTTGAAATCTGTATTTGATCCACCACTTTGCTAGAGTCACTTTGAGATTCAGTGAGCCATATCATCTGTGATCAAAACTGATCACAGATTCCATTTGGCACCAAAAGTATTAAGCTGTTAGTAATAAAAAGTAAGAAAATAGCATTTCAGAAAAGTATTACCAAATGGAAGTTTTTATCCATCATATATTCTTTCAAACACTATCCCTATAAATAGTTATAATTAAAAATAGTTCCTGAAGATGTCCTTGAGTTAAAAGGAAATATGAAGATAGGAATTCCTGTGTCTGGAAAGCATTTTGATAATGATGAGAGTTTAATATCATTTCTCCATCCAGGCAGTATTTCCCTCCAACACAGTATTTCCCTCTTACATCACTGTCACTGTCACTGTCTTCCTGTTCATCATTGATTTTTTTTTTCGAGTGGGCACCAGTAACATCTCCATATGTACTGTCTCGTGCTAGTAGAGCCCAAGGGCATCTGCTTGCTCCAGGAACATAAAGAGCCTCAAACCATTCCATCAGACCATGGGAATGAGGTATATAATTGTTACTGGTATTTGGCATATCAAATACAATACGGGTAGCTTGCCATGCACCCCCTCTAACATACTAAAATTTAATCATCAAAAAATTGGAAAAATTAAACTATCCAAATATATTCAATAAAATGTAAATTAATAAATTGAATCTAAGAGTTGTTAACAATGCTATACAATGACTAGGACTACAGTAGAAACAAGCAAGATTTTTGTATACAGAAACTACACAGCTTAACTACTATAGATCCTGGGACTTTTACTGACAAGCAATTATAGTTACAACTTAAATTTTTTTTTACTGAGCATAAAAAAGTATACTCACAAAGCTCTAGTATCCCCTAGCAGATAAAAGGAGAAGTAATTTGTTTTTCTTATTCAAAACAATAAGTTTTTTTCATGAAGGTGAATCGTTAAACTATGGGAACTGAAAAATGTGCAAGGATCAGCCAATATCTGCAAAATGATGATAGCTTATACTGTCACTGTATCACTGTCTTCTTGTTCATCATGGGTTTGCTCGAGCGGGCACCAGTAACATCTCCATATGTCCTGTTTCATGCAAGTAGAGCCCAAGGGCACCTGCTTGCTCCAGGAACATAAAGAGCCTCAAACCATTTCATCAGGTCATGGGAAATAGATCTATAATTGTTACTGGTATTTGGCATATCAAATACGACATGGGTAGCTTGCCAGGCTCTGCCGTTGGGGGTAGCATACTTGTCTCTAAATCCAGCATTTATTGATGAACTGCGTGGCCGCTTGCGTCCGCGCGAGCCGGGCTGTGATAGGCTGGTCTGCTGGGTGGAGTTCTGACGAGGGAAGTCGGATGTGGAAAATGGAGGCCCTCATGGAGTGGGGGTCGTCTGACTTGTTGCGTGGCACTGCTGGGGTGACGAGCCAGGGCTAGAACCCGCCTTCCCTCCCGGGCTCCTCATGAGCGGCGGGGCACAGGGAGAGCCAGTAGCAGCTCTGCCCCATGTCTGTGAGTCTCTCATAGCTTATACATATATAAATTTTATATGTATAAAATTATAAATTTTATATGTATTTTATATTTATATATGTATAGCTTATACATATATAAATTTTAGGCACATGTTTTTCTTTTATTAATTAAGACTAAATTGAAAAGAATTCCTGGGTTCATCTAGTCTGTTTTTTTTGCTTAGCATATATCTTCATAAATAGTTTTTTTTTATATCTTCATAAAGTTATAGTAGAACTTTATTCTTCATTAAAAGGAAGTAAGGCAAAAGAAAATTACATGGGAATAAGTATAAAAATGGTGCAGGAGGACACACACTTGATTACATGGCTGTCTCTGGAAACTGAAAAGAAGTGAGATGGAAGATTGCCTAGATTTTACTCAGCATGTCTATTTACATTTAAGAAATAGGGTATTTTGCTTTGTGGTTAATAGGAACAAAAATAACCAAATAATTTTAAAAAGATTTTAAAATGACTTCATAATTAACATTTCTTTAAAACTTTGTGCACAACATCTTATCTTGGACCTGTGAATTGCCATATTTAATATACAACATATATTCATTTTCTGTTCTTGTTTATTGGACAAAATTTTATTGCCAGTGTTTGGGGGGTCATTTTGTGCTAGGTGTTGGATTCAGCACTAGCTAAGTTGAACAAAGTTCAACTTTTCTAATTGGAATAAAAATTAGCATCTACCCGAATGGATAAAATGGTGAAAACTATTGAAAGGCTGGAAGAAAGGAAGGCTGTGATGAAAAGAAGTGAGAGACTATTCACCTTCATACTTCCATTCCATGTTTTGGGGCAGGAGAAATAGTACAGAGATAACACACTTGCCTCACTTATGGCTTACCCTGGTACCACCAGAAGTAAACCCTGAGAAGTTAAGTTGTGGGCAGCCCATTTGTCAGGAGTTTTCACCTCTTGGGGAACAGGGATAGATCTTGATGTTTATAACCTTGATGTAGTGTGGGCAGAAAATGGTCAGGGAATGACGGACTCTCCAGGCTCTAGGGCACAGAGTGATTGAGAAATTAAAGTATGAACAAACAGAAAACACTAAATCAGTGTCTGGAAATGCAGACACTCATGCAGCCTAGTCTCCCAGCACAGGGTAAAACAATCTACAGAGGTAACAACTGGGCATGGAGTTGTCGCCACGGATAAGAGAAGTTGGCCAGCTTTTCAAGTGGTCCCAAGGAAAGGCAGTATGATTGGATCTTGATTTAAAATTTCCCTCATAGGAGGGTCTTCCCAGAAGTCAAGGGTCCCTTGGGTAGTGTTTAGGAGCAATGTGGTACTGGGGCTTGAACCTGGAGCAGCCCTGGTCGTGTCAGGCATGTGCTCCTGTACTGTGAGCTCCTGTTTTTCCCAGTCCTATAGTTTTGTGTTTTGTATAGGATCCTGATAGTTGTGAGTATCGTTCTTTAAGAATAACCCTCTTAACAGGATCAGGTGGGAAGAATATTTTAGGTGGAAATATATTTGATTATGCTCATTTAAAAGGTACTTTAGAATTTTACCTATGAAGTCTATATAAACAATGAATACTTTCGTCCATGTTGTCTCATTTCATAGCCTCTATTTTATCAATTTACCCTCCAACTCTTCTCTTTAGAAAAGTTATTTAAAATTACAATTTCCCTAAAAATGTCTTGTATTGCTCTATTCCTGAAAATTTAGTGCTCAGTGGACCAGATAAAGAGTACGACACATAAAATGTTTGCCTTGCAAAAAGCAGTCTTGTGTTCAATCTTGGTGCAATATATGGTTCAGCCACACTTCCAGGAGTGATACCTGGGCATGATCTGATATAGGACCCAAATACACAAACAAAAAACACACAAAATTTTACATACTCCTTATACTCCATATACTAAAAATATTTTTTCTTCCTGGGTCTAGGGAGAAAACACAGGAGTGAGGTTGCTTTTCTTGCATGTGACCAAGATGTGGGTTTTATCCCTAGTACCATCAGGAAAGATCCTGGAGCAAATATCCAGGTGTAGCTTCTGAGCAGAGTGTGAGACCCCAAAACCCTATATATGAGTGTGTGTGTATATGTATATACATGAGTGTTATATGAGTGTATATATACATATATATGTATATGAGTGTGTATATGACTGTGTGTATATTTACATGTGAGTGTGTGTATATATGTATGTGTATATATACACACATATAGACAGGCACACTGATATGTATGTATATATCCTCTCTATATATTGATAATAAAGTAATATGCTAACTAAATGTTTACTTGATTTCATTTTTTAATTCTGCATTAATGTGCCATTATTCAACAACATTTTATCCGACATACTGTATATACTGTATAAAACAATATTTATAAATAAATTTATAAAATAATACTTCTGTCTAAGATTGATGCCACTAATCCTGAGGAATACCTTCATGTGTTAAGTTATTCTAACATAGATATATGTTGGTTAACTAAACTAGATGGGTTTATTCTGCATGGGAATCTGCTCATGCTTATAAATAACATTTTATTAAGTTAATGTCTGATGCTTTAAGGCAAATTCCCTTGTGCTTACAGGTTTATCAATGAAAACTCAAATATATTTAACAAGGTAGAACAGTTGGTGAGTCTAGTCCTATTATAGTTGGATGTGGTCTCTAATTCTAAGGCTCAGTAAACATCTGGAAGTGTAGAAAGTCCTTGATTTATGTTTTAAGGAAAGTAAAACCATGTGATGGACTGATTTTTCAGCTAAATTTCAGTCAGGCTGGAATTTGGTTCACTGAGAACATGGTGAATGCCAATTCCTATTTTCCCATGGCTGAATCTCACACTTGGCTGAAAACATTACAGTTTTTCCCATAAGGGTAACCTGGGACATGGCACAAAGACAGAAAGGCCTTCCAGGAATTTGATGAGGAGCGAAATGAAAGGCCCACAAATCACGTTGAAGCTGCTTTTGGGGGAGCAGCAAGCACCCAAATCACACTACTTGAATCCAATATGGCAGAAAAGAAAACCCCAGTCCCTCTTCAGTTTATATTTAATCCAGATGTTTGAGTAAACAGCAGGATTAATTCTAAAAAATTAGCCAAGGCAGCACCAGATGCTTATAGCAGTTAGGATCATACAAAGATTGAGGTGGAAGATATGATGATTTTTCCAAACTCCTCTGAAATAAGGAATGCTAATTCTTCGCACAAGAGTTGTTGGTTAACATATTTGACACCAAGAACATCTGGTGGAAGAGGACTTCTATCTTTATCCAGCACCAGTTCTATACTAGATTAATACCTACTTCCTCTCCAGACATTTGGATTATAATTAAGATAATTGACAATGTTGCTACATGTAAATACTGGAGCAAACTGTTGGATCACAGTTAACCACTAAATACGTGGCTTTGTAGGATTAGTCTTTTGGATAACAGCTTTATTACCGGGGTAGAATGCAACCTGACCTCAAGAAGCACTTGTGAGGGGTTTACTCTTAGCTTTCTGTAATTAGTGATAAGTACTTCCCAATTATAGGTGCTCTAGTAACGTCTTACAATATATTGCTCCCTAGATGCTTTTTAGAAGATTTGGTAGTGATGATCACCATTATGGCAACTGGACAGATGTTTGCACATATTATTTTGTTTAACCCTCACCATAGCCTGAAAAAGGTAATTATTTTTATTTATTGATTGATTTATTTATCTATTTACCTATTTATTTATTTATTTTCTTTTTGGGGTCACACTCAGCGATGCTCAGGGGTTTTTCCTGGTTCTGCACTCAGGAATTACTCCTGGTGGTGCTCGGGGGACCATATGGGATGCCGGGGATCGAAGCCTGTCCGGCATGGGCCAGCCGCATGCAAGGCAAACGCCCTACTCGCTGGGCTATCGCTCCGGCCCAAAGGTGATTATTTTTAAGCTGAGATTTAGAAGGCAATTCATCTAAAAATCACACATCAAGTAATTTGTGACTGTAAATTTGAACCATTCTGACTCCAGAGCTTCTTTTGTATCTTCTATTTGTATGATTATATTGATTTGATAACGTGAATCTTTTGCTATTGTTTCTCACTCCAAAAAAATACATGTCACTGTCACTGTCACTGTCTTCCCATTCATCATCGATTTGCTCGAGCGGGCACCAGTAACATCTCCATATGACCTGTCTCATGCAAGTAGAGCCCAAGGGCACCTGCTTGCTCCAGGAACATAAAGGGCCTCGAAACCATTCCATCAGGTCATGGGAATGAGGTCTATAATTGTTACTGGTATCTGGCGTATCAAATACGACATGGGTAGCTTGCCAGGCTCTGCCGTGCGGGTAGCATACTCTTGTAGTCATCTCAAAATCCAGCATTTATTGATGAAACGCGCGGCCGCAAGCAGCCGCGAGCCAGTCTGTGATAGGCTGGTCTGCTGGGTGGAGTTCTGATGAGAGGGAAGTCCAGATGTGGAAAATGGAGGTCCTCATGGAGTGGGGGTCGTCTGGCTTGTTGTGAGGCTCTACTGGGGTGGCGGGCCAGGGCTAGAACCTGCCATCCCCTCCCGTGCGCCTCATGAGTGGCTGGGCACAGTGAGAGCCAGTAGCAGCTCTGCCCCATGTCTGTCTCTAAAATACATGTAGCACAGGTATAAATAGTACAAACCAAGATCCATAAAAATGTATGATGGCTGGGCTGGAAAACCAGTATAGAGAGTAGGGCATTTGCCTTGGACATAGATTACCCAGGTTCAATCCCCACCACCCCATATGGATCCCTGAGCATCGCCAGGAGTAATTCCTGAGTGCAAAGTCAGGAGTAACTCCTAAGCATTGCTGGGGTGGTCCTCTACCCCCAAAAAAGCCAAAAAAAGTCTGATGGCACATTGGAAATGAAGCTTTTTAAAAAAAAATTGGTGCTTAGAGGAAGGCAAACTAATAAATGTATAGACTGAATAACAGAAAAAATATATCTGATCAAGCATCAGTGATCTGTTTGATAGAGTATTATCTGTAAGCAAAAAATATATTTTTTGCTGATAATAATGATGATAATACTCTATGCTGCAATAAATACTCTATGTGCCTTGATGAAGGCACAGAGGGACAGTGTAGATGGGCAATCCCAGTTAGATTACTTGCCCCACAAGATCCCTTTTTTTCAGCTTTAAACAAAGTTTAATTCTTCTGAATCCTCGTCTAGATTTTTTTTATTATACCACTGTGAGATATACAATTAAGTCCTTAAACCATCATAGGGGTGCACAGAGCACCAGAGTCCCAGAGGCAATGTGTCCTTGGACCATTTCAACTAAGAACCACAGAAAGGAGCCTTCAGACTTCCAGAGCACCTCTTGGGAAACCTCCACACACCAAAAGAGCAAAGAAAAAAAGCCGTTAAGAGTGTATATCTCGGTGTTGGGAAAACTGGGCAGCAACATGTAAAAAAATGAATTTGGACCTATGTCTAACACCATGCACAAAAAATCAGATCAAAATGGATTAAAGATCTCAATATCAGACTTGAATCCATAAAGTACATTGAAGAAAATATAGGAAAAACCCTCCACGACATTGAAGCTAAAGGCATCTTCAAAGGTGAAACATCACTAACAAAGCAACTAGAAGAAAAGATAAACATATGGGACTACATGAAACTAAAAAGCTTCTGCACCTCAAAAGAAACAGTGACTAAGATAGAAAAGCAGTCCACAGAATGGGAAAGAATATTCACCCAATACCCATCTGATAAGGGGTTAATATCCAGGATATATCAGGCACTGGTAGAACTTTACAAGAAGAAAACAAACAACCCCATCAAAAAATGGGGGAGAAGAAATGAACAGAAACTTCAGCAAGGAAGAAATTCGAATGGCCAAAAAACATATGAAAAAATGCTCATCATCACTAATCATCAGAGAGATGCAAATCAAAACAACAATGAGATACCACTTTACACCACAGAGACTGGCACATATTCAAAAGAGCAAGAACAACAAGTGCTGGCGTGGATGTGGGGAAAAGGGCACACTCATCCATTGTTGGTGGGAATGCCGGCTGGTACAGCCTTTCTGGAAAACAATATGGACTTTCCTCCAAAGACTAGAACTTGAACTCCCATTTGATCCAGCCATACCACTCCTGGGAATCTACTCTGGGAAACCAAAAATACGCAGCGGAAACACCATCCCTACTTTTATGTTCATAGCAGCATTATTCACAATAGCCAGAATCTGGAAGCAACCAGAGTGCCCGAAAATGGATGACTGGATAAAGAAGCTTTGGTACATCTACACAATGGAATACTATGCAGCTGTTAGGAAAAATGAAGTTATAAAATTTGCCTATAAATGGATGGACATGGAGAAGATTATGTTGAGTGAAATTAGCCAGAGGGAGAGAGACAGATACAGAATGACTGCATTTATTTGCATGGCATAAATATATATGTACATATTATGATACCAATATCCAAGGTCAAGTGAAACATATATCAGGAGGTCTTGTCAAAGGTGGAAATTATCACAAACGTGTGGGAGTCAGGAGTTTAGGTAAGACAGAAAATGGAACAGAGTGCTAATAATAGTCGAGGGTACTAATGCCAACCTAGAACTGAGCATTAAATAGAGGCAAAAGGATTCACATGACAACCTTTTAATGTATGTTCTGTAACCCATAGTCTGGAAGGGAAGGAAAAGAGAAAGAGAGAGAAAGGGAAAGAAATAAAGAACCTGCCATGGAGCAGGGCTGGGGAAGGGGGAGGGAACCGGGATGTTGTTGGTGGGAGATGGGCAGTGGTGGAGGGACGGGTGCTGAAACACTGTATGACCAAAACCCAAACATGAACTTTTTAATTGTATATCTTTTTATTTGTATGGAGATGGGCACTGGTGGAGGGACGGGTGCTGAAACACTGTATGACCAAAACCCAAACATGAACTTTTTAATTGTAAAAAAAAATAAATAAATAAAAATGTAAAAAAAAATGGTAAATACTCCCTAGAGCTTTATACAGATTCAATGCCATCCCTATAAGGATACCCATGACATAAAAAAAAGAGTGTATATCTCATACTAATTTTTAACTACAATATAAAAACCCATTATTTTGTATTTCAACTATATTCAATCAAATTGGCATTATAAAGATATAATTATGACATGTATTTTAACTTGACAGAGATTATGTAACAAAAATATGTGGGATAAGGTGAATATTGAAGTTAAATGTTAACTTATGGAGAAAATATGATCTGTATTATTTCAGATGTTTTCAGATAAAATAGATTTTATGAAAATATGCATAATAAAAATGTAAACTGTGGGTGATTTTAAGTATTGTGAACAGACAATGAAAGCAGTAGAAAATGTATGTAAGAAAAATTTTGGTAATGTCCCAGAGATGGAATATTTATTTACAAAACACCTGGAAAGGTCAGATTTGGAGCTTCTCACTATGAGGATTAACTATTCACAATAAGTCTGAGATGTTCCCATGAGGACCATAATAAATTTAATCTCAGTTACCCAACTCTGAACTGTATGCCTCATAAGCCAGGCATCATTAACATGAAAAATTGTGAAATCTCTACATCTAGCCAAATTATTTTACTCTCCAAAAGAACTTGGGTGCAGTTTAGTCCATATTTTCAGTGACCTTTCATATAGCTGAACAGCTTGTTTCACGCTGGTTGATTCCCTCTTGACTTGTCTCACCAGAATCAAGTGCTTTTAAGTTTGGCAGGTCCCTACCAATGAAGAGGTCCCAGGTAGCATAATGGCTACTTACAGGCAAAAAGACTCAGGATTGTGAAGCAATTAATCAAATGCTTCCTGGTTCTTCCTGCACTGCACTTTTCTACATCTTCACTGATTTTTTCTTTTTTGGTCACACCTGGTGTTGCTCAGTGGTTACTCCTGGCATTGCTCAGGGAACCATATGGGATGCTGGGGATTGAACCCAGGTCAGCAGCATGCAAAGCAAAAGCCCTATCCGCAGTGCTATCGCTCTGGTCCCATCTCACTGATTTTTGAAACTCAGAAAATTTTCATTTTTCCTTTTTTTTTTTTTTTTGAGTCACACCAGCAATGCTCAGGGGTTACTCCTGGCTCTGCACTCAGTAATTACTCCTGGCGGTGCTCAGGAGACCATATGTGATGCCAGGGATCGAGGCCAAGTCGGCTGCATCCAAGGCAAAAGCCCTATCCCCTCCCCTGTATGATTGCTCCAGCCCTTATTTTTCATTTTAAAGTGCAAAAATTTCAACCAACTGACTTTTATTATCACAACAAAAGAGACTTCTAGGTATCTAAATTTTTTCTTTTGATTCCCTACTGACCAATCCTTTAGAATGTCTTCTCTTAGATATGAGAATAAAAATAATAATGGCATTGAAATATTTAAGAGAACCTAGCTGGAAGTGGTCGATTTTCATGGTGTTGTTGTTGACAGGGCCAAAGATGGTGATCACAGAGATTTTCCTGGTGGCCATCTTGCAGAAACTTTCCAGATATTCATCTCGTTGTTGTACATACATGTTGCTATCAGCTTTAGGAGCAGTGATCAGCTGGAAGTAGGTAAAGGCAATAAAGTATTAATTGATAGTGACAATGTCACATTAAACAAAATCTAAAGACAGTATTTGGACTAGAGGGGTACTAGAAATCAACTAAACTAAACAGTTCTGTTGAATAATTAGTATAATTAAGACCAAAAGAGTCTATTTGGAAAGGTTTCTCCCCCATCCCCTATTTTGGCTTTTTTGGGTCACACCCAGCAATGCTCAGGGGTTACTCTTGGCTTTGCACTCAGGAATTACTTTTGGTGGTGCTCAGGGGACCATATGGGATGCCGAAACTAGAACCCTGATGGGCTGCTTGCAAGGAAAACACCCTCCCTGCTGTGCTATAACCCAGGCTCCTCTTTTCCCTTTCTAATAAAACCAGAAAGCTTAGCGTTTCCAACTCATTTCCGTTATTTGTTTTCATCTCTCATCTCTACGTGTCTTTCTGAGGAGGGTGTGCAGTGTTTGGGCCACAACTGACTGCACTCAGGACTTTCTCCTGTTCTGCATTCAGGGATAGTGATCTCTGGTAGTGCCCACGGGAGCATAATGGATACTGGGAATGGACCCTGGATGCAACGCAAGCACCGTCCTTGCTGTACTATCACACCAGTCCCATCTTTGCATCTTGTTTTCTTTTTTGTGAGCTCTTGCAGAAAAATTTCAATTACAAGGCTGTTGTAAGCAATATATGCATTCTTGGTATTTAATAACTGTTCTATAAATGTGTGCCCTGTATTTCTCTTCATTAGTCTAATAGACTTCTCAGACATCTGTGAATTTGGTGGCTACATTATTACATCATGTCTCAGAGGCTTGAAAGAATTTGACATCCAGGCCTTGGTCATTATGGCCTATACTTTAGAGCTTTTCTGAAGCTGCCTTTAACAAAGATATTTGGTCACCTTTTGATGACCAAATGTTACTGATTAGAATATGCTTATTGTCATATGTAATCTGCAAAAGAGTTTGTGTTATACATCTTTGATATTAGAGTCTTCCTGTAGAATGGACTTTTCTCCTACAGAGTTTTCTTTACATTTCCTTTTCTTTTTCTTTTCTTTTTCTTTTTTTTCTTTTTTGGGTCATACCTGGCAAATGTTCAGGGGTTATGCCTGACTTTGTACTCAGGAATTATTCCTAGCAGTGTTCAGGGGACCATATGGTATGATGGGGATCAAACCCAGGTCAGCCACTTGCAAGGCAAATGCCCTACCCACTATGCTATCGCTCCAGCCCTTCTCTGCATTTTCAACCTGAGTTAACAAAACTTCTATATCTTTCCACTTTTTAAATTTATTTTTGTTTGGTGTCCACACTGGGTGATGCTTAATCCTGGCTCTGCTCTCAGGGATTACTCTTAGTGGGAGTTTGGGGGACCATATGTAGTGCCAGGGATTGAATTCGGTTGACTGTGTGCAAGGTAAGTGACTTATCCACTGTACTATCTCTCCAGTCTCTCTCTGCTTTTTCTTGACTTTTCCTACAGAAAAAGAGCGATGGAAATTTCTTGCAAATTATTTTTTGTTGTTATTGGTTTTATTTTGGGGGAAGGGGTAATGCTCAGGGGTTACTCCTGACTCTGCACTCAGGAATTTCTCCTGGAAGTTCTGTGGGGACTAAATGTGATGCCAGGGATAGAGGCCAGGTTCGGTTGGTAGACAAGCACCCTAACTACCTACCATACAATTGCTCTGGCCTCCCTCTTACAAATTCTTAAGGTTGGTTTGTCATTCTATTCATTTCAAAGCATCTAAAATGCTTATCTCTTAAGATGCCTCATGTTTCAGTTTAGTTTAACATAAAAGCTTTTCTACCCTAGTGATTGTTTTAGTCTCTGTGTAAGTCCTTGCCAATTTAACTAGATTTTCCCCTGAGTAGAAATCCGAACTGTATACCACATTCCACTGTGTAGATGAGCATGACAATGTTCATCCTGGAAATGGGAGGATAGGAGTTCTTTGACTTTTTGACCTCTCTGACCCTTAAAAGCTCACTAGGCTAATGTGTACAATGGACACAGTCTAGTAACTCTTTGTTGATTTATTCTTAAACTAAAAACCAGCCTCTCTATGTTACTTTCTGTAAACACTTTCTGGCATTTGACAAATTTGTCAGTCACTTTTCTTTTGACCAATCTGGTCTAATAAAATACTTATGAAGCTTGTCATTACTAGCTTAGCATGTTTCAGTGATAATCACCTTGTTATAAACCTCGGCCCAGTACTTTATCAAAAATGTTTGGGGCCAAAGAGATAGTATAGTAGTAAGGCATTGAACGCTACAGACTTGGGTGATCCTGGCACCAGATATGGTTCCCAGAGCTTGCCAGGAGTGACTCCTTAGTACAGAGTCAGGAGTAAGCACTGAGCACTGCCATATGTGACCCCTTGTCCCACAAAAAGCTTAATAAACCTGGTTCCAGCTTTGTTTCATGGCTCAATATCTGTCAGAGAGGTGTTTATTGCTGCTTGAAAATTTCTCCTATGAATTCTTGAACAAAATATGCTCCCTCATGGAAACCAAAATGTTTTCAATAGAACTTGATTGGAACATTAACAAAGATTTTATGGGATGAAGTTATTTTTCTTAGATGATTATTTATATAAACATGATTGCACCTATTTTTGATTTTGTGTTTATATGCCTGTAAAAGACAGAAAGACATGGTGGGTAGGAAATGTTTGTTTTGGGATGCGTTTTCCCAGAATTGAGGCATTAATTCATACTTAACCTTAAAAAAAATTTAAGGTGGCTATTAAAAGACCTAGTCATGGTATTTTGTATTTGCTTGCTAGTTTGTAATTAGCTCTATGACATTTGAAAATATTTCTTCAGGTTTTGATGGTAGCCCAAACCTGAGAGCTTTCTTTTCTGCTGTTATATCTTAGGTTTTCCTTTCTGTTCTTTGCTCTTAACACATTAATTTGAAATGAATTAATGCTTAAGTAAAAATACGAAATAATTCAAACAAAGCTGAAAAACTGTATTGCTAATGATTTAAACTCTATTGTGAATTAAGGGCAAACTATATTCAGAATGTATTTAGTGGAAATTCTAGTCACAGAAAGCTTTCAGTACTAGATGACTGATAATTACTACTATTTTTTTCATGGGTTCACATATAGTCTCCATTTTATTCTTCTCCTACTTTTTCATTAAACATTAATAGATAGATGTAGATACACCTCGATATGATGGAACTTTAAAAGTTCTCAACCTCCCTCTGGGTTTCTTCTCCCTCTGGTACATTATTTAAAATTTCAGACAATATAGAATCATACAGAATCTCATCATCTTACTATCTTCTCCCACAAATCTCTGACATGGCGGCATTAGGCCACATAAAATCAGTGGAGATTGCATTTAAATAAAAAGCTCTGATGTTTATTTTTACCTCATGACCTTGGCCGCCGAGAAGACATAACCCACCTGTATGTTGACATTTATTTAGCATGACTCATTTCCTAGCTTGGGGCTTCCATAACGTGGTCCTCCACAACCTGGCCTCCGTAACCTCTCTCTGGAGAATATTTTTTTCCTACTCCTCCCTTCCATGACCTCTTTACTGCACTGTGAAAAAAGATCTAAGTTGTGAAATAAAAGTAATCTTGGCAGAATAGCACCTAAAATAGGTGATTGCACTCAAAATTTGAGGGCCTTCAATACTGGCCTAGTTTAACACCAGTTAGTGTATAATAGCATCCACAAAGCCCCTCAATATTACAAATCTTAGTTTTCTTCATGTTTACCATAAAAAAAAAACTTCCTGCCAACTTCATAAAGTCATGACTGAGGAAAAAATGGAGAAAGAATAGAATTAGTATAAGTGTGACTGTGTAAACTATATATATGGCTGTGTGTGTGTAAACCAGCAGAACTAGCTGCCCTGGGATAGTCTGTTCACTCACTTTCCTGTGTTAGCCCCTACCACCGCTCTTAACTAAACAGCCTTATAGGAATCTGAGTTATTCTGCAAATGTAACATCTCCAGTGAAGTCTTTTCTAATCCATAATGATCATTTAATCCTTTAAATTGAGTTCTCATGGACATCCACTTAAAATGTATTTATTTTATTTGCTGATATATTTTATATTGATGTCATACTTTCACATTTGTGAAGCACTGGAAGTCTCAGCCCCGCTTACTTCATGCAGAGGGTAGGAATGCAGATGCTATAGTGCATTGCTCAAATGACAAAGATCCACCCAGAGAAAGGAGGCAGATTCAGGAACACAAAGGTCCATTAGTGAAACTCCCAAACCATTTTGATCTACTAAGCTGCTCGTGTCGTATTTGATATGCCAAATGCCAGTAACATTTATATTAGGTCATTCTCATGACCTAATATAATGGTTTGAAGCTCTTTATGTACCTCAAGCAAGCGGATGCCTTTGGGTTCTACTAGCATGAGACAGGACATATGGAGATATTACTGGTGCCTGCTCTAGCAAATAGATGATGAACGGGATGATAGTGATAGTGATAGTGACTTGATTTTGTATCAAGCAAAGCAAAAGGCAGTGATGGATCATCTGAATACATTTCAGGGAATCTTCCCTGTATATTGTCATATCTGCCCAATTAGTTTTATAATTAGGCAGTATTTCAGTGTTTAAAATGGTATGCATTTCTAGTTCCCTCTTCCTCAAAAGAGCATTTTAGAACTTCTCAGTAAACATCGTTGTTTGGAACTTGGCCTCTTTCCAGCTTGGTGACAATAAATCAAGACATGTATCATGAATTAGAACTGTAATGTGGTTCTTTTTCATGCTTCTGTGCCAACTTGTTGGAACAAAGACTTTGTTTGCATAAGTAAAGGGAGTAAATGTGAATAAGAAAACCTAGGGAAGAAGATAATTTAAGACTCAATATTCTTATACTGTGTTAAGTTCAAATACTAGATTTTTGCAGAATTTTGAAAAAAAATAGCACTCAAGTTAGTAGTCTGTAGCAAAGCAAGTGGTCTTCTAGATAAACACTATATATATGTATATATATATACATATATATAACAAGATTTTTATATATTTTTCTATAACTAAGTCAAGTACAAAGATTTATATTTCTAGTTTTCAGGGATCAGATCAAAAGGATTAACATACATACTTGATTTATAGACAATTTAGTCTGCAGAGCATGCGCAAATTTGAACTGGAACTGCATTTTAGTCACTATGAGACCTCTTGCCAATTGATAAGCAAGATAGGTCTCAGCGTACAAAATGATGATGTATCAACTATTCTGCACATAGTTCAATGCTTTAGTGATAAATATCTTAGAAATATAACCACCATTGTCATCATCAAACACCAACCAGGCTTAGGAATTAGGTTAATGGGAATTCAATCTATTATTCTCAATCAGCTGCCAGGAAAGTCAGAGTTAAAGTGTAACAAAATGAGTAGTAAACGTAGAAATTCAAATTTTGTTTTTGGTATAAAATATTGACAATTGGAATCTTTATTTTGCTGGTGAATTCAATGTGAAATTAATTTTAAAAAATTTTAGTGGTTTGTTAATATAATTTTTTAGGCTAATTTGTCATTTCCTCCCTTCACAAAAAACAAATAGGAAAGCACTTTGAGCAAAGTAGAAAAAAGGAAAGGGATGGCTTGATCATGATTACTTGAAAACTGGAAAGATGAACAGAAAGACTTGCATATATCTTGGCTAACAAATCTCATACCAGTTTGAGCGTACTGGTTTAAGTTGAGGCCCATATAGTCAGTTGGACTGGAACAGTTTAGCTTGTAGAATACAAAGCTTAATAAATGTTAATTGAATCACTGAACTTTCTGAATAACATCAGTTCATAGTGGAAGGAAAAGTGAGTAGGGGATAAAAATAGTAAATAGCACTAACAAGTTCTTTCACCCAGAAATGCTAGTCTCCTTTAGGTTTGGAGAAACATTCTTTTTTTGCTTTTTTTAAAAAATATTGTATCAGGTTAGTTCTCATTGTCTTTTCTACTTCTTTCTTATTTTAGACATTATTAGCCCTTCAGAAAAACATTTATTTCTGCTATGAATACCACAGGAAGAATTGCAGGACTGAGACACCTTCTGTTGATACTTTCCAATAACAAATCTGCTTCTCTCATTGGTCCTAAAGAGCACCATTGCCAAGGGCACTTCCAGCTGTTTCTGTTTTGCCTCCCATGACATCAGCAGTAGCTGTCATTGACATTTGATTTGCTCAAAATTTATGATCAGGGATACTCTTAAATCTGAAAAGACCCAGCTGGGTTCTCAAATCAGTGACTAAGGTAGTCGGGGGTGAAGAAAGAAATACATGATTAATATTAGGGAAGCAGTATAAAAAACCTTTTTTTTTGGCTCAAAAACAGGGGGGCAATCAAAGTATTTGCCAAATGGATATATAATTACAATCCTGACATTTTACCCAAGATTTTCCTTCCCACTCCCTCCACTCCCTGCTAAAACCTGTTAAAACATAAGGAATACTCTGCCTTCCCTGTTGGCTGAATGGCCAGGCTTGGATGGTACATTTTAGCAGGCTGAATAAAGTCCTAGGCACCCAGGAGAGCCACGGGGCATACCACTGATGCATTCCCATGCTCCAGAGGCAGCAATTTACAGTTTGCAAATGTTCTCTGACCAACGTTCTAGTACCACACAGAATTCTACTCTGATATCAGATTCTCTTTTATTCTAACTGGAACAGTCCCCCTTTAAATTTATATATTTGGGGGATGACCAAGCAGCTATTAAACTACTTGAACCAATAGTATATTCTCTGCTAAACTAAATTTATGTAGTTACTTTAAGGCTCTGGATAAACACAAATCACAAAATAAATAAATGTTAAGAATATATATGTATATATGACAAGATATACACATACATGTGTGCATATAATTGTAAAACCAGTCCAAACTTAAATTTATCCTAATATCTACGATGAATGAAGCCAGTAAGATAAGTTTGGGACTGCCCCACCTGTAAGAAGTATCAGAAGGAACTCTGCTCTAAAAAACATCCCAAATGCACACAGTCTTTTTGATATCTCTAGAAATACTGTACATAATATCACCCTGCCCCAATCATTATGGAAAGTCAGGCCAATCTAAAAAAACTAAAAGTTCTAAAAGAAATGCTGAGGCATCACCTTCTGCCTTCAGCAGGTCAGAATCTGTCTTCCATGGCACAATTATCCCCTCCCTGAGGGATCTTAGAGTTTCATTCCTGAATCACATTACCTAACATTTACAGCTCTTGCACCAGAGCAATTGCACAGCAGCTAGGTTGCTTGTCTTATATGCCGACAACCCACGTTCAATCTCCAGCATCTCATTCGGTCCCCTGAGACCCACTAGGAGCGATCTCTGAGTGTAGAGCCAGGAGTGAGCCTTGAGCAAA
Organism: Cryptotis parvus; assembly: GCA_021461705.1. Taxonomy (NCBI): domain Eukaryota; kingdom Metazoa; phylum Chordata; class Mammalia; order Eulipotyphla; family Soricidae; genus Cryptotis; species Cryptotis parvus. The sequence goes on along the minus strand of JAJIBD010004282.1, from coordinate 115,169 downwards.
GCTGCGTGTGTGCCCCCTGCCCCCACCAAGGCTTTCAGCTATAATTCCAATAATTTTGCCACCAGAACTTAAAAAAAAGACAGCTCTTTTTATATGAAGAAATTATATTATACTCCCCTTTTCCTTCTTATCTGCCTGGTATAAAAATAAAGCATGAAGTAGCAAGGACTAGAAGTTTTGGAAAAGCACTAAAAGGGGAGACTGGGCTATAGGGAGGGGAGACGTAATGCTCTGCCACTGGTGAGAACCTTAGCTTGTCAGGTTGGAGCACACGCTTTCTAAACATGGGTTCTATAACTGGCACCATATGGTCCCTTGAGCACTGAACTGAGAGTAGCCCCCGAACTATTTGATATAACTCAAACACATATCCCACCCTCACTCCACCACCACCACCCCACACACACACACACAATTGAATGCCTTAACATTTTGGAAGGGGATTTTTCCAAATGTTCCTTTGGGTTTGAAAAGATTCTATTATGATTGTTAGTATAGTGACAAGAAATAAAAAGAGACTACTGTGATGGACATATGATTCATGGCTTTCAGAAGCACAAGTAAAACAGAAGACATTGTTTCCCTCTTCATACACATTTTCACACTCATCCATACACCCCAAACCTCTCATACACCACAAAAAACACACAGCATACAAACCACAAACACATAATTCACACCCATAACCCACCACCATACCACACACACAAAACAACAGAGCATATACATCACACCCCCCCATACTGGCATAGATATATACCACACCCACAGCAGACCACACCCACTCACCCTCACACCTATAAATCCCAAACATACCATACTAGACACATGCACCACACCACACACACAACTATACCATATACCTAATACATATTTTCTATATATGTGTATATATACACACACACACACAATACCACAGATATCATAACACATCACACAGATAACACATACACACATTTTAAGGAGACTCAGCAGAAACTGAGAGCTGAACTCCAAATTCAGATGTGTCTAAAGAGTATTGGAAATGAAAATAACTAGCCAGATCCCTACACTCCATCCTTTTTGACTTTTATATTGGCATTTGGGTTGTGATAGAGGAGGCAGCCATTAAGAGATTTCACTCAGCTAGCAAGTATTTGTAAGGATCACAAGAGCCTCTCTCTCTCTCTCTCTCTCTCTCTCCTATCTCTCTCTCTTTCTACACACACACACACAGAGCTTGTCTCCCTTTGAGGGTTCCAATTATTGATACAGACTGAATTCAGAGGCAAAGGAGTTGCCTTGCTATTTACCCAAACATTACCTTTCAACTTCCTAAGCTTACAGAGAGAAACACTTTTTCTAAGTTGTAAATGGAATAGTGCACACTAACTCCTTCATCCTTTAATTCAGAACAATCCTTGAAAAGGAAAGAAAGAAACCCGTCTGGAGAAAATTGACTCTGACTTGAGAGCTGCCGCCTCCAGATAGGCCCCTAGATCCTGAGTGACTCTCCGAGTCAGGAGTATGCGTGGAAGAGGTTCCTAGAGCGTCAGTCAAAAGGGAGGTGCTGACCCAGCTGCCCTTTTCTGATGAGCCTGATCTCTTGACAGTGAGGAACAGCACAGCTTGCCATCCGAACAACGTGAGTCTAGAAAAAATAACAACCAAATCACACAAACATCACAACAACACTAAGGAGAAATGTACTTACTAGGAGCCGTCGTTTGCCTTCAAAGAGTCCCAGTAGGTCAGTCACGGACTTCCTGGGACTCTGCGTGGAGAGCCTGGTGGTGGGCTCCGAGTAGCCTCCCTGCTCCGCCTTGCCGGCCTTTTTCTTCTTGCTCTTCTCCTTCTCCTGCTTGTTCTTTTTCTCAGCTCTGTCCTTCTTCACCGGCTTCCTCACTCTTGAGTAACTTGTCTGCTTTCTCATTCTTCACCTTTTTCTTTCTTTTCCTTCTCGGGTTTCTCCATCTTTTCATGCTTTTTTCGATTCCTTTGCTTTCTGGGAACATTCCCCACCTGCAGCCCTCCTCCCGCTGGGAGGCAGTGGGCCGGCTCAGCTCGTACTTATCCCTCATACTCATTACTCAGAATTTTGTCCTGGGCCTTCTTTTTGGGAGGCTTCGCCTTGGGCTTGTGGGAGGGCCTGGCGGCCTTGGGTCCCTGTGGCCCTGCTCCCGCTCGGTCGGTGCGGTTGTCCCGGGAGCGGCCAGGGCCCCCTCTGGTACTGTGCTCCGAGGTGGTCGCCTTCGGAGCGATCGTGAAGCTGTCGGGGCCAGTGGCCTTGCCGGGCCGCCGAGTGCCCCTGTGGCCTCTCCCCTGTGTTGCTCCTTCCTGGGAGGAGGGTAGAGATTCTCTGAGGCCACCGGCCCTCTCACGGTGGTGACTTCAGCAGTGGCTGGGGCCCTGTGGGTGTCTAAGGCAGGGTTGGCCCGGACGGTCCAGGGCCCCTGCGTGGTCGGAAAAGCCGCGGTGGTGGCGGTGGGCCTTGCGGCTACCGTGACCACCCGAGAGGTAGTCCGAGAGGCCGCCGTGGACTGGAGCAGGAGGCGGCGTGGTGGCCCGAGGGGTAGGGGCGGGTGGCGTGAGAGGCAGCCGTGGTGGCCGGCTTCCTCCAGACTTTGGGCCGGGCGCTGTCCCTGGTGGGGGCGTTTGTGCTCGCCTTGTTTCTTCTTTCCTCTTGTCGCTGCCTGGGCCTGGCTCTCCCGCAACGGCCCCGTTGCTGCCGCCCTCCTCCACCACCTGGCCCTCGACCCCGACGCCTTGCACTTCTGGACAAAGCCCTTCTGGCGGATCTTCTCTATCTTGCGGATGGGCCCCTGGTCGATGAGCCCTGACATGGCCTCGAGCCTGACGGGTAGGGGTAGCCGCCTCCACCTGCAGCGCCTTCCTCAGCAGCACCATGCCGAACTTGCCTTGCTCCAGCTTCCAGGAAGCTCATGAGCTTGGGGATGAGGCCGGGGTCCAGGCGCTGCTCCAGGATGCGGCCCTCGCTGGTGATCCTGCGCACTTTGCCGGCCTCCTGGCCCGCCTGGTGGAACAGCACGATTTGCTGGATGTGCCTTTCGCCAGCTCCGCAGTACACGTCGTCCTGCAGGAGGCTCATCATCAGGCGGTAGTAGCCTTCCGAGGCGTGCGGGGCCGAGATGACCCACACGCGGTTCTTCCCTGCGGCTGGCCAGGATGTTGGGAGAACTGGAACCCGAGGGGAAACGCAACGTTCTGGTCCGAGCTGAAGACCCCTCGCCTCTGACCATCTCGCTGGGTGGGTTCCGGCCTGTGGGTCTCTGCTCGGGTCTCCCCAGGGCCCCCTGCTCACCCACTGGGGCTGGCACCGCTGTGGGCCGGGCTATTCTCATTACTGGCACGCCGCATTCTGGAGAGAGGCTGAACGTTGGCTTCCTCCACAGTGGTTCTCCCCTTCCCTGAGACCTCCCCCGTGTGCCTCAGCAGCCGAGCTGGCCTATTGCTGACCGGGGAAAAGGGGGCTCTGCGGCTCCCGAGTCTCCCCTGATTCATGTCCTGCGAGTGGGATTCCGAGCTGCACACTAGCCACATTGCCAAGAGCATGGTGAAGTTGGGTCCCATTCTCCATGTCATTGTGCAGTCCACTGGGAGAGGCAGCAGGTCCAGGGCAGAAAGGGGAATGGGGCAGTGAGGGAAAAAAGAAAATCATTTAATTGCAAACAGGGCTGGGCATTTTCTCTTTCTCTGTCTTGGACAAGGAGAGGGGGAAGGGATGATTAATTAAAAAAAAAGACCATTAATAAAAATAAAAAAGAAGGGAGGTCAGGGAATGGAAAATAAGATGAAAACCCGCTGCTTTGAAGCACTTAAAATTTGTCAGTGGTTGTTCCAGAGACAGCTATATTAAACATGTTTACATTATTTCAAGGGACTCCCTGAAACTTCAGAGAGACTGCGCACAGAGCATATTAATTATGACAATATCCACATCTCATTTCTTGAAAGCAAATAACAAAGAAATAGACACACACAGAGAAAAAAAGTTGCACACTTACACTGCGGCTCATGGAGATGGAATGCAGAGGGTTCCTAAGCACGGTGAAGTGTGGTCCCAGGACGGCTTCCTAGATGCAACACTTTCCCTCTTTCCCCTGCTCAAGACTGAGATGCAGAGGGGGGGGGGGAATGCTGCGACTTCAGCTCCCAAACACCCCAGACCCGAAGCCTGTCCTGACCTGAGGGCTCGGGCCCTTTTTTCTTTCTTCCTAGCAGCGTTTTTTTACCTTCTTGACAAGTAAGACGAGGTGAACGGAGCCGTCTTTGGAAATCTTTGTATCTCCATCTGTCGGTAGCCTCTGCGGGGTCTTCTGTGTCCGCGGGTGTCAGTCCCCTGTGCTGACTCGGGTGTTCCTTAAGGAGAAGTCACAGCTATTTTGGAATCTCGCTCTTTCTCTTTTGAGAGTTCAGGAAACTTCTTATCACTCTTTCCCCCACAGCCTGGCTCGGTCCCTTTGTCTGGAGTCTAACAGCACGGGATTAATATGTTTTCCAGGCTGAGGGAAACACAGGAATGTGATGTTGAAAAGGACTTTTTTTTTCTTTTCCTGGGTTTCTCTTCTCCCTTTATTTTTTTCCCACCTATTTCTTTTTTGCTCCTTTTTTCCTGCTTCTTTTCCTCCTTCCTCTTGCCTGGATTCAGTCCCAGAAATGCTAGGACAACTTTAGTTTTGATCCAAACCAAATTCAAACAACAGCAGCCACTGGAAATCAGGGAAACTTCACTAAGAATTTAACAGATCAGCAAAACACCACCTTCTTCTCATTTCAGCGAGTTGAGCAAGTAGAGTAGGGAGGGTGAGGGCTCTTCTTTGGGGTGGGGAGAGTTTTGAAACACTACACATCATCATAAATCACTTTAGAATAGGATGGCTGCAGACTTAACCCCTTCCATACCAAGTCATCAGGAGACTTTCTCTTCCTATCTGCAAGCTGGGAGAAAAAAGTTCTCAGATTTCTGCATCTGGCTGCTTGGTTTTCCGAGAGACAGATACTTATTTGGGTCAGGATGCATGAGTCTACAGACAGCGACAGTGTGTGCAATTCAGTGTGTACATTTTACCTCATTGCCCCTGCTTCATGGATTCAGTTTGAGGTTGGAAAAGTCCATGGAAAACATGACTGGGTTGTTTTTATTTTATGCTAATTGGGGATCATATTACTGTGTTCTTGTTCTTAGTTTTTCCTTGGCATGGAAGGAAGCTGGTAAAAGGTTAGAAATGCAGGCAATGGCTGTTGTTCCCCTGAGAGCGTGGGTGTCTGCCTGTACATTAGGGAAAGGACATTGTGATCTAGAGTCTCTCCTTTCTGGCTGAAGACAGTAGTTAAGACTTTCTTCAGACTTTCTTAAGACTTTCTTCAGTGGGCAGAAGTGACTGAGAGAGTGTGTGTGTGTGTGTGAGAGTGTGAGTGTGTGTGTGTCTTCAGAGGCTTCAAGTGTCTAGAGAGTTTAAAGCAATCATTAGAAATATACATATCAGGTTCCAATGAGAGATTTTAGATAGTTAATGTCCATCTCTTGGACATGACTCAGGGATTCAGCTTTCATTGGGGGAGTAATGATGCTTCAGAAAATAAAGATTTTTTTTCCTAGTCTTTCCAAGAGGTATATTAACTGTCACAAATAAGAGTGAGTCTTGGTTCGCAGAAGTTCCCTGCAAACTAGGCTGTGCTAATAGCTACTCTCACTGGCTAAAACCTGGTTCCTTATTTCTACCCCCTTGATCAGTCACATCTCCAGACTAGTCATTTGTCTTTCTTTTACATAAGCACTGAGCCCTGAATTGGAGACTTGTAGGAGATTGAATGTAGGGCTTTCAGTATAAAGACTGAATTTCACGAGATCCTAGAAGGAAGACCCTGCCATTGTGACTTCTAGACACTTGCGAGTAGTGTAATAAAGGTGGACTTTGGGTAGTGACTATTTGTCCTTCAGAGTTGGAGAAGAATTCCCCTTTCAAGGGCTTCGACTTATTAAGTTGATCAAATGCTTTGTATTGGGGCGGGGCGGGCGGGTGGGGCTTGCCTTGCGCCCGGCCGGGTCCGGCCCGCGGTCGCCCCGGCCCCCGGCCCCCCGGCCGCCGGGTATCCGGTGCAGCGGAGTGGCCCCGGCCGGGTGTGCAAAAAAAAAAGCAAAAAGTTAGACAGTCCTGAATATTATTATCTTTCACATTTCTTAATGTGTTCACACTATGCATTATAGGCCTCTCTTTCTTCTTTTCTTTTCCCTTTGCCTCATCCCCAGTAACAACAACCACTATTTATTGATTATATTTTTCTGAGGTTCTCAGCTAGACATTTTATATGTTCTTTGTCCAAACCTTCACAATACCACAAGGAGAAAAAAAAGATGATTCCCATTTTAATGGGGATCTAAACTGAGGTCTATTGAGTTTAAACAAATTCCCTATTGTCACAGAATAGTAACTGCTCTGAAATTTAAAACAAGATATGGGAAAAACAAATTTTGAATTATACTTTTATTTTCTTCCTACAGGATTTTTTTTCCTTTTACATTAATTATTTTTATTCTGTGTTCCATATTCACTGAAGAGTTTGACTTATTTGCTCAACTTGAGTCCAACTTTCTTAATAATTGTGTTGCAGTATTTTTGCCTTTCTTAATAGGCCCTAAGTTCTTTTATCCTTTCTCATGAATAACCCACCAATTTCCCACCTATATATACATCACCTATTATGTATGTCCTGATAAAATTTGAATACAGCCTCTTTGAGAGTTTGGTGTTGATGCAGGGGTAGGCAGCCCTACTGGTCTTCCTTTTGGGGGATCTGGGTTTTCTTGCCTTCTATGAGTTTCAGCCAGTAGATGGCGTGCTGAATGCACACATGCATTCAGGCATGCTAGCAATGTTGGGGGTGGGGAGCTCTCAAGCTTACTCAATATTTTTAACCTTAGTGCCTAAAGCCTGCTTTGGGCCTCACAATTACATCCTGGGGAAACACATTCCCCAAAGACAATATGGAAACAAGGTAGCTTCTGTCTCTCTTTGGAAAATCTAATCTGTGGTTTGTAATGGATTCTCAATTTCTAGTCCATGATTAAAGAGCCCTATATTAAAAAAAAAAAAACCTTCCCATCAGCCTTATATTTCTTTCTTCTTTTCTTTAACGCGAGAAGAAACACTATCCAATAGGCATAATAAACTATGTAGTTGATTTCCTTATACAGAATAACCCTGGGTAGATGCTACTAAAGTGTATTCAAAACTATTTCAGTCAACTGTTGCATGAAAAACATCAATTGTTTAAGAGGAAATGAGACAGAAAAAAATGAGGAGAGATACTCAACCTTTTCAATTGTGGTCTAATAAGGAAACCACTTTTTGCTGGGTGATAACCAGTTCCTCCAAGGGGTTGGGTGGGTGGGGGTGGGGGAGGTGGGAAACAACAATTGATTTATTTACCTCTTTATGTTATATAAGGTTGTAATAGAGACTGATGACATGTATAATAATGCCCTAGCAAAGTTTCCAACTTTTCCTCTTCATTAGAGACCTCACTCAAATGTTCAATTTTAAGAACGAAGATTTTATTTTATGTCCTTCAAAATAAAGTAAAACATATTTTCCTCAGTATTATGACAAGCTAAAGAAGTATTTCCAGGAAAAGGAGAAAACTGATGATAAAGTTGCAGAAGATTGTCGTAGTTCAGAGAGGCTCTAAGAAAGGTTAATTCCCTCAAAGAAATACCTTGAGATTGTCCCTGTAATGTTACATGATTCATCAAAAATTGAAGAACATGTATATTTTAAAATAAATAAAAGTTGCCTGATAGGAGGTTCAAAACCTCATTTATGTAAAAGTACTTTAATATTTCTTTTCTTGATCACTTGATCACTTGAATCCCGTTATTCATCGATTTGCTCGAGCAGGCGCCAGTAACATTTCCATTGGACCCTATCACGTGCCAATGTAGCCCAATGGCATCTGGTTAATTCAGATGAAAATGAAGAGCCTCAAAACGTTCCTTCAGGGTCTTGAGAAGGAAGTCTGGCCACGTGATCTTTTGACATACCAGGGGATCCAGTCGGTAATGGCTCTAGTCCAGCGGTTGTCTCCAAATCGCATTACATGTCCAGCCCATCTGATTTTCGATGCCTTGGCAAACGAGATAGCCAATCCCTGATTTTGGAATAGCGATGGAGGTCAGAACTCCGGATTCCTTCTCTCACTTGAGTGAGGGGTGATATTCCAAGCATAGCTCTTTCGATTCCTCTCTGGGAGACCCGAATAGCATTCTCATCCTGCTTTCCTAGGGGCCCAGGTCTCTGAGGCATATGTTAATGCAGGGAGAATGGTGGAGTCAAAGAGATGTGCCCAGAGCCGGAGGTTCTTTGTCCTTTTAGCTATTTCTTTGATGCCTTTGAAGGCATTCCATGCCGCTCTCTTCCTCCTGTGCAGCTCAGGTTTTAGGTCATTCATCATGTTGATTTCTCAACCTAGGTACACATAACTGCTGCATTCAGAGATGTTTGTTCCATTGAGAGTGAATGGGGCCTCTGGAACTAGTTCATTCTTCATAAACATTGTTTTCTTTAGATTCAGCTGTAGACCTATCTTTCCACATTCTCGGTCGAAGTCAGCCAGCATTTGTGCCGCTTGGCTAATGTTTGGTGTTATTAGAACGATGTCATCAGCAAAGCGGAGGTGGTGTAGTTGCCGACCATCTATCTTCACTCCCATTCCTTCCCATTCTAATTGTCGCATGATGTTCTCGAGGGTGGCGCTGAAGAGTTTTGGTGAAATGGTATCACCCTGTGGAACCCCTCTTTTGACATCAATGATCACTTCTTTGTAGAATGGTGAGATCCTAGTGGTGAATCTGTAATACAGCTCATGAAGGATCTTGATGTATTGGGTTTGAACACCCTGTTTGGCTGAGGGGCTTCGATGACTGCTTCATTCTCCACAGAATCAAAGGCTTTCTTTAAATAAATGAACGTGAGACAGAGCAGCATCTTGTACTCCCTACAAACCTCAATGAGCTTGGTTACTGTGTGGATATGGTCGATTGTGCTGAATCCTTTCCGGAAGCCTGCTTGCTCGCATGGTTGTCCTTCATCTAGTGTTCTGCTAATCCTGTTCAGGATGACTTGTGTAAACAGCTTGTAGATGACGGGCAACAGGCAGATGGGGCGATAGTTGCCCATGTCATGAATGTCTCCCTTCTTGAACAGTAGAACTGTCCTGCTGGTTTTCCATTAAGATGGCACCTTGCATTCGGACAGGTAGCGTGTGAAGAGCCGAGCTAGTGTATTGATGAGTACCAAAGGCAGATTCTTCAGGTGTTTGAGTCTGACTTTGTCTGGGCCTGGTGCTGTTCCCTTCTTTACCGATGAGATGGCATGTCGGATTTCAGCAGGGAGAACGTTGGGAATGACATATCCATCCTGTGGAATTTGGTTTGTGGGCAGGTGGATGTGGCTATCAAAGAGATTTGAGTAGAAGTCCTGGATAATCTTCTCCATTGCCTTTCTGGAAGATGTGATAGATCCATCAGGGCGTCGGAGGGCAGTCGTCTTGGTCTTATAGTTGGCAAAGGACAGGCGGGCAGTGCGAATGCTTTTCCCGGCTTCTGCTGTATCTTCCAGTATTTCTGCTCTTCTGTCTTTGTGGTCTTCTTTTATCGCTTCTCTGCACCGTTTAGCAAGCTTGGACGTTAGCATTTGGTCTCCTGAGGCTCACGCCTGCCACGTTGGCAAATGAGCTCAAGAGTTTCTGAAGACAAGCGTCCTTTTGTGTCTTTCTCTCAGGATTCTTCGCACAATCATGGAGGTGCTGAGCCAGTCGGTTGTATTCTTCATCTATGTTGTCAATGATGGTATCTTCCCATGTTGCTGCAATGGTGCCAAAGAGTTCCCAGTTGGTGGTCGTTCTGGGAGTTCTCTTCTTAAACTTTGCAGCCTTTTCTCCCCATTAAGGGAAGTAGAATTTTGCTCGAAGGAGACGGTGGTCCGATCCTGTTTGGAATTTGGGGACGACAGCTACATCGGTCAGACAAAACCGTCGATTGAAGATGATGTGGTCATTTTCATTGTGGACTGTCCGCCAGGAGATTCCCATGTCCAACGTTTCACTTCAGCCTTCTGTAACTGTGAGTTCCCATGAATGGTCTTGGTGGACATGATGAACTCAGATAGTCTCTCACCCTTTTCGTTCCATTCTAGGCCATGGGTTCCGATGTGGAGTTCTTCAGCCAATCTTCTTGGTCCTATCTTGGCATTAAAATCACCGACTATGATCTTGTAGAAGGTGTGATCTTTTTTATAGAACTCCTCCAATTCCATGTAGAAGTTCTCAATTTCATCTTCTTTGTATGTGGATGTTGGTGCGTAGACAATGAAGATAGAACTTGCTGGCAGTGAGCCACATCTCTTCAAGTGTAATCGTCCTATTCGGTTTGTTAGGCATTCAAATGAATCAATGTTGACGGTCATATTTGTGTTGACAAGGACACCAACGCCACCGACGCCTCTTTTGTCGCATGTTCCAAGGAACAATTCTTCTCCAGTGTCAAATACAGCATGATGCAACTTACGCCTCCTCGTCTCAGTCAGACCAATGATGTCATACTTGATCTTTTGTGCTTGCACCATCAGATCCTCAATATATGCTTCCGATGCCAGCGTACGTGCATTGAAAGTACAGACAGTCAGTTTAGTCCTTCTTCGTTTTGGCAGCCTAGGATGGTAGTGAAATTTTATCAGGCACTGCTTGTTTGCCTTTCTTACTGCTGCCCTATTAAGGGCTCTTTCGGGGTCAGGAAAATAAACATTTCTGTTACTGGATTTGGCATATCGAACACGTATCGGACAGCTTGCCAGGCTCTGCCATGCGGGCGCTATGTTCTCATTACTTTGTGGGGCTCTCTCAGAGGGGTGGGTAGAATATTTACGGTAATTTGGAGGTAAATTGTGAGGCCAAGCACCGGCAGAGAGCAATGGGGAAAGCTGGTTTCTGCTCTGCAGGGTGTACCTGTGTCTTAAGCTCAAGCATTCCTGGGCTTGAAATACTCTCCTCTGAAGGGCGGGTCTCTGCAGGGTGGGTCCTTGTAGGCTGGGTTTCTGACAAGCCAGGCTGGAGACTGGATTAATCTGCTGGGTGGAGATCTTACCAGCTGTTTCTTTCCTAATTTTTTTATTATACCACCATTAGATATACAATTACAAAGATGTTCTTGATTGGGTTTCAGTCATACAGTGTTCCAGCACCCATCCCACCATCACCCTTCCCAACATCAGTATCCCCAGATTTCCCTCCCATCTCCCCCAGACTTCCTCTATAGCAGCACTCTTCTTTTTTTTCCTTCCTTCCTTCCCTTCCTTCCTTCCTTCCTTCCTTCCTTCCTTCCTTCCTTCCTTCCTTCCTTCCTTCCCTTCCTTCCTTCCTTCCTTCCTTCCTTCCTTCCTTCCTTCCTTCCTTCCTTCCTTCCTTCCTTCCTTCCTTCCTTCCTTCCTTCCTTCCTTCCTTCCTTCCTCCCTCCTCCCTCCCTCCTTCCCTCCCTCCCTCCCTTCCTCCCTCCCTTCCTTCCTTCCTTCCTTTCCCGGAATGCCGCCGGGGTTATGTAGCACATGGTGCCAGAAAGAGTGTCTTGGACATTTATAGACTCTAGTGGACTCTATGACATATCAAGTGAAACTTTTCATGTGCCATGGGTAGCCTTTTTCTGGATGAAACCTGTTCCGGAGCCAAAGAGGAAGTCTAACATAAACGGACTCTGTGTCTATTGGCTGTACCTAATGTAACACTGGATGTCTACATTGTGGGAAAGTTATTTCAGAAAAAATCTGATTGACAAAATATAGTGAGTCTTCTCAATGAACTATAAGCTTCTAAAAAAAAGAAAATACCTGGTTCTATTCAGTCTCTCGTACAAAATTTGCAATTTCGACAAGCATTTGACTAAACATGTCCTCCAACAATGACTAACTTTATAAATCATGGTGCTTTAATAATAATTTAATAATTTTTAAAAAAGGAAAACAATTTTACTGACTATTCTTTCAGAACATTATACTTTGGAATGAAAATCATCTTGGCATGGATGGGAATTCAAACTCTTGGAAATCAAACAGTTAAACAATAAATAAGGAATTTTTGAGTTAAAAATATGGCTATACCCACTTAAAAAAACAGTTCAGGTCTTCTTCCTTGAGCTGGTAACTATTATTTATGCTAAGTGAAGACCATATATGCAATGCTAGGGATAAAACTTGGTGTATCATACATGCAAAGTTTGTTTTCCAGCTTGTTGGATACTTTTTGAAATATTTTATTATACCATCATTATATATGCAATTACAAGATGTTCATGTTTGAGTTTTGGTTCTACAGTGTTCCAACACCTAACCCTCCACCCCTGCCCATCTCCCATCACCAATGTCCCCACCTCCCTCCCCCTTCCCCCAGCCTGGCTCCATGGCAGGTTCTTTATCTCCTTTCTCTCTCTCTCTCTCTCTCTCTCTCTCTCTCTCTCTCTCTCCTTCTCGCTTCCCTTTCTTACACATTGTAGATTGTAATATATTCTAGAACATGATTGGTTCCACTGGTTTGATGTACCAGTCCGACCACGGAAATGGTGGCTATTATGGTGAGAGCTTCTCATCCAGCTGCTTCCAAGGCCCTACAGAAGTGATAGGCCCACTCCCAAAACCCATCTTGTCTCCTAGAAGCCTCATAGTCAGCTGAGCTAGGAGAGAGTGGGATGGCAGCTCTCCCCCATGCATCTCAGTTTCTGCATTATGGCCGAGAGCCCTGAGGCAGTTCGTGGAGGGCCACCAAGCCTCTAGATGGGCCAGAGAGGGGCATGGGGACCCCAGCTCCATCTCCAGGAACACCTGATGACTTCTGAGAGCCGCATACCTGGGCTCGAACTCGACTGCTCTGAGATGGTCATGAGATCAGCATCTCTCTTGTGTGGGTTCTGATGAGCTGTGGGGTTGGGACCACGAAAACGGCGGCTGTTATAGTGAGCAAGTCTCATCCAGCTGGTTCCGAGGCCCTATAGAAGTTATGAGCCAACACCTAAAACTCATCTTGCCTCCTTGGAACCTCATGGTCAGCTGAGCTAGGGGAGAGCTGGATGGCAGCTCTCCCCATGCATCTGAGTCTCTGCATCATGGTCGAGAGCCCCAAGGTAGTTCATGGGTGAGGCCACCAGGCCTCTGGGATGGGTCAGAGAGGGCAAGGGGTACCCCAGCTCCATTTCCAGCAATGCCCAGTGACTTCCACCTCCAAGAGCCGCCTCTCTGGGCTCGAACTTGGCTGCTCTGAGCTGGTCTTGAGATCAGCATCTCTCTTGTGTGGGTTCTGCTGAACTGTGGCATCCGGACCATGATAATGGTGGCTATTATGGTGAGCGAGTCTCATCCGTCTGCTTCTGAGGCCCTACAGAAGTATGGGCCCACTCCCAAAACCCATCTTGCTTCCTAATAGCCTCATGGTCAGCTGAGCTAGGGGAGAGCCGGATGACAGTTCTCCCCTGTGCCTGAGTCTCTCATCTTTCTCTCTATCTCTATTTCTGTTTCTATATTTCTTTCTCTCTTCTCCCTACACCTGCAATACCTCGAGGGGCAGGTGGCCCTTGTTGGTGTATTTTATTCAAAATTAAATAGCCCCTATTCAAAAATTATTTTTGAAACAACCTGAATGTGTTACAAGTTGTTTCACTGCTGTTAATAAAGCATCAGACAGCAGTCTCTGCTCTTATGGAGCATGTATTTTGTTAGTGAGAGATAAGCGCTCTTTCCTTTGAGTGGGCACACCCAATAGTGTTCAGGACTTACTCCTGTTTCTGTGCTCTGGAATCACTCCTGGTGAGGCTTAGGGGACGAAGCCTCACCATGTAGTGGTGGAAATCAACCCAGGTCAGCTGCATACAAAGCAGTTACCTTACTTGTTTACTGCCTATCCAGCCTCAAGTGAAGCACTCTTAAAATAGCAACACAGGGAATGATAATAAGGTGATTAGGGCTCATGCCCAGCAAGGGCTGGGCCCAAATCCTCAGGGCAAGAAAAACATCTTATTCTTTGTCATTTGAATTGGACCACAGGCTCAACTGACTAAGAATTGCTAGTGGGGCCCTCAGACCTAAGCTCCATGCTTTAGAGGCCCGGCTCAAAAACAAAAAAAAAAGGTAGTAGCAAATGAGGGAATAAAGTTTTTTAATTATTTTTTTATTTTTCCCCAAATTTTATTACACCACTTTTAGACATACAATTGCAAGATGCTCTTGTAGAGTTTTGGTTCTACAGTGTTCCAACACCCATCCCTCCACCCGAACCCATCTCCCATCACCAATATCCCCACCTCCTCTCCACCTCCCACACCTCAACTACTTGACGTTGAGGTGTGGGAGGGGGTTCTGTATGTCTTTTCTTTCCTCTCTATCTCTCTCTCCTGCTTAACTTTCCTACACATCGTAGAATGCAGTACATTAAAGGACATAACTGTTTCCAGTTTGATGGACTGTGCAGCCGCTGTGGCCGCACGACTTAGGGTCCTCATGGTCAGCGTCTGGACAGCGAAGGTGGCGGCTAGAGTGTTGGGCGAGTCTCATCCGGCTGCTTCCGGGACCCCCAGAGGTGATGGGCCCAGGAATAAAGATTTTTAAGATGCGATAATCAGATGTTGTCAAAAGTAAATGTTGTATGTAAAGTAATCTTTGGTAAAGCTTCAATTTCTTCAGTTTTCAAAGTTGAAATTGAGTTTTAGTCAAGTCTGATATCTCTGAGCCTAGTATATTAAATAATGTAGAAGATGGAATTGTCAAAATGTTTCTTGTACAATTCATGAACTGACTTTGAGGAAACATGAGAAAAAAATAATTTCTATTGCCCAATATAAACTGGGCTTGGTATTTCTTTTATTGTAAAAGTTTCATATAATTAAAAAACACATTAATCACATATAAGGATTGAAATGATTTATTCCTTTTAATATGTAGCTATTTCATACATTTGTTTCTTTAAATATACACATTTTTAAGTTAAAAAGAATTTCAAAAATGCTTTGAGTATGCAGCATAGATTATGTAGTTTCATGTAGAGTATGTTTCAATGAATGAATAATCAGATCATCAATGTAATAGTGTGTCAGAATGACTACTTTGAAGTCATTGACATTAATCTGAACTCTGCTGTTGATTCAAAACATCAGCAACTGTTTATAAATCACATTTCAAAGTGCCCTGTTAAAAACTATATTGTTACTTAAATGCTTTTACCAAAATCTGTTGCAGAAAATTCTAGAATAAAGATGAAATACAATGTGGTCTTCAAAGTGATTTCAGAAGTTCAAAGTAAAATTCATTCTGAATATTGACAGGTAACATTCCAAAGTTTTAAATAATATTTTTATTTTAAAAATAAAAGCATGTGGTTCCTTTACAAATAACTTGTGATGGTGGATTTTGGCAGAAGCTTTGACATTAACTACTGGGAAAATTCAAAGTGAGTACAAATAAATGTTAGTAAGTTTCAGCATCAAAAATGAGAGAAACAACTTAAGTGAAAAAAAATCCTGATTAGAGAACAGTTTCCACATTTGGAAATTCAACCACTCAGAAAATATTTACTTTGTATGAGAAGAGAACACAAGTTTTGCAGTCAAGCTAACCTCAGATTGGAATTCAAGGGGCCAGAGCGATGGTACAGCAGGTAAATGCTTGCCTTGCACAAAGCCAACACCGGTTTGATCCTTGATATCCCATATGATGTCAGAAGTGATCCCTGATCACAGAGCCAAGAGTCAGCCCTGAACACAGCTGAATGTGACCCCCAAACAAATAAAAAGGTTCAGATTTTAATTCAAGACTCACAGGTCACTAGCTAAATGACCTCAGAACTCCCTGAACTTTGAACTTTTTCTTCTTCTAAAATATGTGAATGATTTCTATTATGTATGTATGTATGCATGTATGTATGTATATGTATGTATGTATGTGTATATATATATGTTTTAAAGACAATTTTATTAGCATGTTTCATGGTTCAAATAATTAAAACTCACAGGCTGTTGTAAATAACAGGAAATGTATTTACTTACATGAAATGACTTAAGGTAGATCAAATTAGTGCGTATAAAGAGACTGTCAACTGGCAGCATAATAAGTGAGTGGAGTCTGTCTTTCAAAGAAAATTTTGAATTGTAAACTACAACAAAATATGATAAAGTGCCTTAGAAGAATAAGGGAAATTCATAGTTCAGGGTCAGAATCTTCAGTGGGAAAGCTCTGGATTGCTTGAGTGTGAGCTGAACAAACTGAGTAGGAGCAATGCACTGTCCGAGACACATCTCCCAAACTATATGGAATGGAGGACATCCCGAATTAGGATGCAAAGAGGATTTCCAGAGCTCTGCTTCCCTTAAAGAGCAGAACAATTGCACCTGGAAAGTCATGGCACTGCCAGGTGTGCCTACATGCCTCATCCCCAAAGCAGAAAGATTGTGGTTTAACTTTATTTTTCAGAACTACAACTTTTTTTAATTAATATTTTATTATACCACCGTCAGATATACAATTACAACGTTTGTTCATGTTTGGGGGTTTTGGTCACATAGTGTCCAGCACCCCTCCCTCCACCAGTGCCCATTTCCCACCACCAATGTCCCCAATTCCCTCCCCCTCCCATAGACTGCCTCTATGGCAGGTTCTTTATCTCTTTTCTCTCTTTCTCCCTCTCTCTTTCTCTCTTCCCTCTCTTACATATTGTGGATTGCAATACGTACACCTAGAGGCCATCATGTGCATTTTTCTGCCTGCATTCAATGCTCACAGAACTGCAACTTTATTTTTATTTTTAATTCATTTCTGCCAGTCTTGACCCAGATTTTTTAACTTAAAATTTCCTCAAAGCAGATGGACATTATAATGTGACACATTTACACTTATTTATGATGAGTTAATATTTTTAAACCATAACTACTTCAGAATGGGTGATTATAAACATAATTGTAGCATTAAACTATATTTTAATTCCTGAGGTTATTTTTAGATGTTTTAAAAAAATATGTGTTTATATGTAAAAGAATTTATGGACTCAGTCTGTTTAAATGACACAAGCCACTTGAGAGAAATTTAAAATTATTTGTGCCATAGATATTCAGCACATGACATTCTGGTGAAATAATTTCTTTCATATGTTTTTAATTACAGTAGAGCTAGTTAAATGTTCACTCAGCTATTTGAACTCAATTTATCTCAATGGAAAGAATAACTCAGTTGATTTTTCCTCCCTTTCTCCTCTATTTGTTTTTCCAACATCCTGTAAGTTGCACTTTCTCAAATAATAGAGAACATTTCAGCTTGTTAGGAAAATATTATAAATATTAGAGCTGTTTAAATGTGTTGAGAGTTAAAAGAAAGGGGAGAGAGATGCAGAAACAGAGAGTCAGAGAGAGAAAGAGAGGAAAAGGGGGTACCTGCTATTGAGGCAGCCTGGGGGTGGGAGGGAGGGGGTGTGGGTACATTGATGGTGGAAATGGGGCACTGATGGAGGGATAGGTGCTGGAATACTGTATTGCCAAGAAAGCAATTACGAACACCTTTGTAACTGTATGCTTCACTGTGGTATAATAAAAAATTTTTAAAAATGTGTTGAGAGTTGACTGAGAAGGAGTATCCTCCCTTCTGGATAAAGTGCCACAATAGAGTCTCCTTAAAAGATAATTTAAGTATTAGGCAAGTAGCCAATGTGGGTGAATGTTTAGATTCTAATACATTGTTTAATAAAATTACAATATGTAAGTCTATTAATTAATTTCCATGGCTTACTTTTTGAGAAAATAATTTTATAAAATACTTGTTATCAGTTGCCATCTAAAGGCACAATAAAGAAGCAAGCATGACAATAACACAGAAATAATTTACTAATGGACTGTTCATTTGCAAATCAAGCATGATTCTCCATGTGACAATTTGGCAATCCATGGCTTCATTATACTAAAAGTATTAACGAAGGATTAATAAAATGCTGTAGTCACAAGCAAAGATATTAATATCTGGAGTGGCAAGAAAGACTATTAACTGGAATGAAAAAATGATAGAAAATTTGGATATCTATGGCTTTTAGAAAATGAAATCATTGAAAAGCCACCAAGTAAGCTTTAAAAATATGGTCCTCATTAGGGACTATGATATAAAAGTGCAACTATGAAATAATGGGTACTGGGTTAGTTTAGCAGTTTTGGCACCCACCAGGTTGAAACCCATATCTTCATATATGTGAAACATTCATTCTCCTGAGCTATATACTCATCCCCTCATGCAGTTCTGCTGGAGAATTCCACTAGCCTCTGAATCAACAGGTGAGTCACTCTTTCATCATTCTAAGAATTTAGAGGGGGTGTGCAATGACAACTCCCTTTGTTCATTCTCAAATAAACTCCAGACCTTTAGATTGCAAGGATTGAACTGCCATAAAATATTATATTTGTTCTTTGAGCTTGTGAAACTTATTTAAACTTTCAACCAAAGATTTAATACATGTTGAGATGCATTCATTTTTGGTGGGCTCCTCTCCAACTAAATTTTGTTGAGCATCACGGACCACTAGAAACTTTTAACGGGGATTCCCTCAAAACAATCTGAAAATAAACATGTAAAATGAGTTGTATTAATAATTTTAAAGCAGTTCTTTATTGTGAAAGATAATAAAGAATATACATAGTAAACAGTTATAGACATGTTTTAACTGATACCAGTAAGCCTGGCAAGAAGCCAGAGCAAACCACACATCATGCAGTTAGTCATTCTCAACATCCAGACTCCATAGTTCCTCAGAGCTCCATCCAAGAGAAAACCTGATCTTCCCCCTTTAAGTTTCATCAGTAAATGCTCGGGTTGAGAGCCTTCTACTGAGACTATACCACCTATATGGTAAAGCCTGGCAAGCTACTGTGTTTTATTTACTTTTTATGCCAAAGACTAGTAACTATTATGGACCTCAGTTCCATAACCTGAAGAATGGTTTTGGGCTCCTCCTGTCCCTGTAGCAAGTAGATGCCCTTGGGTTGCACTTGCTTGTGACAGGACTAATGGAGATGTTACTAGCGCTCACTTGAGCAAATGGATGAACAATGGGAAGACAGTGATATAGGGTGATACAGTTCTTTATTATTTGTATTCCACACAAATGTGCAGCAAAAGTACATGCCACTTTAGAAAAGTAATATAGGTGGTATGAGAAGTCTTTAATAAATAAATATAAAATAATTATGTTAATTATACTGAGAGCAGTTTGTATAAAGCAGTAAGTGTTGCCAGGAAATCAGTCATTGGATGCAATTATAGGTGACTATGAGTCATATTTTAGATGATTTGACATACACAGACTCAGGTATTTACTCTTGAGCTACATGTGCCTATGGTCTCTGCTGCAAAAACTTTGCCTTGACCTCTTGACCTACTTTATTGTTTCAACTTTTAGCATATCAGTCCAAATTAGTCCTGGAGTCAATTTTTTTCTTTTTTTTTTTTTCCTTTTTGGGTCACACCCAGTAATGCTCAGAGGTTACTCCTTGCTCTGCACTCAGGAATTACTCCCTGGCAGTGTTCAGGGGACCATATGGGATGCTGGGGATCGAACCCTGGTTCGGCTGCATGCAAGGCAAATACCCTACCTGCTGGACTATTGCTCCAGTCCCCTGGAGTCAATTTCTATCCCCCACAATCTTCCACTATAGCATCTAATGTTCTTTTGTTTTGTCTTCAAGCCATGCCCAGCAGAGCTCATTCCTGGCTCTACACTAGGGGATTATTTCTAGTGGGTTCAATGGGACAACGTATGATCCAGGGATCAAAGTCTTGGAGAGCTGCTTGCAAGTGCCCTCCTTATCCAATGTACTAATGTTCCAACCTAAAAATAGTAACAATTATGGACATCAATTCCATGACCTGAAGAATGGTTTGAGGCTCTTCCTGTCCCTGGAGCAAGCAGATGCCCCTTGGGCTATACTTGCTTGTGACAGGACATATGGGAGATGTTATTAGTGCCCACTCGAGCAAATTGATGAACAATGGGAAGACAGTGACACAGTGATACAGTGAAAAATTTTTATTATACTACCTTGAGACATGCAATTACAAAGCTGTTCATGATTAGGTTTCAGTCATACAGTGTTCCAGAACCCATCCCTCTATCAATGCACATTTCCCACCACCAATGTTCCCTGATTCCCACACACCTCCTCTATCCTGCCTCTATGGCAGACACTTTGCCTCTTCTATCCCTTCCTCTCTCTCTCTCTCTGTCTCTCTCATTCTCTCTATCTCTCTGTTTTTCCTTCAACTAATATTCTTAAAGTAAAATAATCTTATATGTCTGTTCTACTAGTTATGACTGCCCCAAATGGGTACAATTTCTAACTTATTGGAAGCCAGTTTGGGCCTTTCTTAACTATGTACTAATGCCTGGGAGATAGTTGAGAGGTTGGCGATTGGTACTGAGGTGGAGGATTAAGTCTTATCACAACTTATCTCCAGAGACTGTGTGACAAAAGCATTGACATAGACTAGAGAAAAGACATCCCAAACAGCCCTTCGTGGCCTTCCATGTACTTTTTTTTTGGTCCTTTATAGAATTTACTACCTCACACCTTAATCATAAATACTTTGCCATTGGACCAAGGCAGTGAGGTGTAAGTTTAAAACAGGCACTGAGGGGGTCATTCTCCTCTGTGGGAATTCTTCACTTTCTTACTCATCATTAGAAGAAAGGACATAACCCTGGTTTCCTTACTTTATCACATCATCTGCTCATTACAGAGAGCTCAGCATGAGCTCTTCTGGTTACTTGTTACCAGGAGCATTTTAAACCTTGGATTTTGAATTCATTAAAAGTTAAACAGGATGGGGGCGGAGCAATAGCCCAGCGGGTAGGGCATTTGCCTTGCACGTGGCAGGCCCATGCCAGCCTGGGTTCGATCCCCGGCATCCCATATGGTCCCCCGAACACCGCCGGGAGTAATTCCTCAGTGCAGAGCCAGGAGTAACCCCTGAGCATAGCCGGGTGTGACCCAAAAAGCAAAAAAAAAATGTTAAACAGGATGGCAGTCTCATTTTCCTCTACTGATAAATTTGAATGAGTTTATTTTATTAGTACCTTTCTTCTTTTGTCTTAAAGGTCACACCTGGTGGTGCTCAGGTATTTCTTCTGGCTCTGCACTCAGGGATAACCCCTGGGGGGTTATGAGAACTTATCAGGTGTCAGAGTCAAAGCCGGGTCAGACTCAAGCAAGAAAAGTGCCCTACCTGCTGTACTATCACTATCCCTTCATATGGGTTCATTTAATATGATAACTTTTACATAAAGTAATAAAACAGTTTCTAGCTTTCTGTTGATGCCGATTTAATTCATTATCCTTGAAATGAAAATAGGGTTCTATTTTTTCCCATGTTTTCCCCAGTACAAATCAAACCCAGTACAAACCCTCAGACTGCCTCTGTGGGACATGCCAAGACTATGTCTCACCCTCTCTGGAGTTCATCCTGGAAATACGACAGATTAGAAATACTGAGAATTCTCTGTGACTCCCTTCCAGACACACTCTGAGCACAGGCAAAAACCAAAAATGTTCTTATCCAAATATGTACTGGCATGCATTTGTCTAGTAAAATTGTGTTTTGGATTTTTCTTTTCTTTCTTTTTTATTAAAAAAACATCTGCTATTCTCTTTCAGTACAGAGGTTCTAAATCGAGTTGGGCAGGGCTACTTGGCTTTCTACATTACTTCTGTAGAGTCATACATGGAAACTGACATCCAGCAGCTGTTTGTTGATTGGTTCACCAGATTCCATTCATTTCCTACAGTTGTTCAATTATATGAGGCTATGGGTGGGAAGGGCAGGTGTCAGGGTCAGCTTGTTCTGTTTAGGAGACCCATGGAATGCCAGAAGGATAATTCATTAAGTCCTCTGCTTAGCCATTGCTGAATGCTGTCATAGTCTTGAGTAGGTAGAAGTGTTCTGATTCTCTTTTTAGAATGATGAGTCACAGGCCCAGACAAAGTCAGACCCGAACACCTGAAGAATCTGCCGTTGGTAGTCATCAATACACTAGCTTGGCTCTTAACATGCTACCTGTCCAAATGCAAGGTGCCCTCCCAATGGAAAACCAGCAGGACAATTCTACTGTTCAAGAAGGGAGACATTCACGACATTGGCAACTATCGCCCCATCTGCCTGTTGTCCGTCATCTACAAGCTGTTTACACGAGTCATCCTGAACAGGATTGGCAGAGCACTAGTTGAAGGACAACCATGTGAGCAAGCAGGCTTCCGGAAAGGATTCAGCACAATTGACCATATCCACACGGTAACCAAGCTCATTGAGGTTTGTAGGGAGTACAAGATGCCACTCTGTCTCATGTTCATTTATTTAAAGAAAGCCTTTGATTCTGTGGAGACTGAAGCAGTCATCGAAGCCCTAGCCAAACAGGGTGTTCAAACCCAATACATCAAGATCCTTTGTGAGCTGTATTACGGATTTACCACCAGGATCTCACCATTATACAAGGAAGTGGTCATTGATGTCAAAAGAGGGGGTCAGCAGGGTGATACCATTTCACCAAAACTCTTCAGCACCACCCTTGAGAACATCATGAGACAATTAGAATGGGAAGGAATGGGAGTGAAGATAGATGGTCGGCAACTACACCATCTCCTCTTCGCTGATGACATCGTTCTAATAACACCAAACATTAGCCAAGCAGCACAAATGCTGACTGACTTCAACCGAGAATGTGGAAAGATAGGTGTACAGCTGAATCTAACGAAAACTATGTTTATGAAAAATGAACTAGTTCCAGAGGCCCCATTCACTCTCAATGGGACAAACATCTCTGAATGCAGCAGTTATGTGTACCTAGGTCGAGAAGTCAACATGATGAACGACCTAAAACCTGAGCTGCACAGGAGGAAGAGAGCAGCATGGAATGCCTTCAAAGGCATCAAAGAAATAGCTAAAAGGACAAAGAACCTCCGGCTCCAGGCACATCTCTTCGACTCCACCATTCTCCCTGCATTAACATATGCCTCAGAGACCTGGGCCCTAGGAAAGCAGGATGAGAATGCTATTCGGGTCTCCCAGAGAGGAATCGAAAGAGCTATGCTTGGAATATCACGCCTCACTCAAGTGAGAGAAGGAATCTGGAGTTCCGACCTCTGTCGCTATTCCAGAATCAGGGACGCAATCTCGTTTGCCAAGGCGTCAAAAATCAGATGGGCTGGATATGTAATGCGATTTGGACATGACTGCTGGTCTAGAGCCATTACCGACTGGATCCCTCGGGATGTCAAAAGATCACGTGGCCGCCCACCTACAGGATGGTTAGACTTACTTGTCAAGACCCTGAAGGAACGGTTTGAGGCTCTTCATATTCCTGAATCAACCAGATGCCATTGGGCAACATTGGCACGTGATAGGGTCCAATGGAAATATTACTGGTGCCCGCTCAAGCAAATCGATGAATAACGGGATTCAAGTGATCAAGTGATCAAGTGAGTCACAGTGCCTTGAGCTTTAGAAAAAATTGTTTTTCCCTCCAGTGAATCTTCCTATAGCTATGAAATGAGATTATAGATAATTTGACCCATGGTAAGACATATGAGAGGTGTTATAAAGAGAATCTCAGTTTCACTGAAGAAATATACTCTTTTGTTCTATATTCAAAGATTATAATTAGTTGTACCCTCCTCAAAAAAACCTAGAAATTGTTCTCCCTTTTGAACTAGTAATTTGATTTCTTGTCATTTACCTCAAGGGCCCACAAATAGAATTAAGAAATTTCAAGATTTTTTGCTCTCTGATGATAAGATATTTGATGCTTTGATTGATGCTCTCTGATGATAATATATTTGCTCTCTGATGATCCTTGCAGTAATATCCACAATACCCCAAATTAAGAAACAACCCAAGTGTCCAAAAAGAGATTAGTGTATAAAGAAACTATGCTTCCTAGACACAATGAAATATTGCTTGGTCACAAGGAAAGATACAATCAGGCAATTTGTTGCTACCTGGATGGATCAGAAGAGTATAGTATTCAGTAAAGCGAGTTTTAGAGAAAGAACAACACAGAATGATGTATCTCAAATGCAAGATATAAACAAATGTAGCAGCTGAATGATAAATAGCCAAAGGCAACATAAAGGACAAAAGGAAAAACCAAAGAACTATTTGAAGGGTGAGGAGGAGTATGATGGGGAAAGGAACACTACAACAATGGAGAAGGGGAGTGTTCAGCCAGGAGGATGAGACTAATAGGTAGCAAAGTGCTATGCATGAAACCCTATCACAACACTACTAAAAACCACACTGTCAAAAGTCGTAAAACAAACAAACAAACAAACAAACAAAAAAGTGCTTCTCATAGAAGCAGGCGAGTGATTGGGAAGGAAAGGAGGGGGTGGAGTGATTGGGGTGTTGAAATAGCGTGAAATAGAGGAAAACAGGGAAATGGACACCGGTGAAGGGGTTGGTATTAAGGCATTGAACTCTTGAAACCCAATCATGAATCCACGGTGACCTAAAAAAAGTTTATTTCATATTAGAGAAAAATTTCATAATTTTCTCCATGTTTTAGTACAACAAATTACAAAAATTACTTGAAAACACTTTCTAGACATTAACCTTGATGGTTCAGGACTCTGAATTTCAGAAAGACCAAAGTATAACACTTCAAGGACTCTATGCACTTCAGCAAAATCTTATCATTATTCATAATGATCTATCCAACTATACAACCCATGGTTGTGTTGTAGAAATTTATTCCTCCTCACCTACAACTCACCATTCCTGACTCACAGATCCAGTCATGTTATTGTCTTGCTCAAATTTCTTTAATTGCTTACAGCTGTCAGAAACACAGATCATACTGTTTATCTTGGCATTTAGTTTTCTATAATCTGATCTCAAACTTCTTGTTTAAATTTGAATTGCCAAGTACTACTATTAATGCTTCCTTTGATCTAGCCATAACGAATAAATAATGTCTTTTTGTTGTCCCTTATTCTTCCACGTTTGCACTGCTCATTTTATTTCTTGAGTCCAAATGTTCCTCAACTGTCAAGACCAGTTCAGATTACCCAGCTTCATAAAGTTCATAAAGTCTTCCTCAATTCTTTATAACTAATCCTCGCCCACATAAGTAACGGAATTGTTACCCCCCCAGTACTTTTTAGAATTTTCTATTTGTAATGGTAGCTCAGAGAACCCCATTTTTCCCCACACCTCACTGCAGGTTTAGATACAAGCAGTGTCCAGTTACATCGCAGTTTATCTTAGACCTTGGGGTCCAATTTTAGTTACTAAGATAGCAATAGACATTTGTAGAGAACTATAGAATTCCTGAAGTGAACTTCTATTGATTAATTTGCTTAATTCTATTGATTAATAGTAGATAAAACAAATTTTTCCTTTATTAAAAATAAATTAGAAAGAGAAACTAGTTTTTAGCTAGAATTAACTTTTATTAATATATTAAACTATTGTTAGTATTTTTCTTAACATTTGCTTTTTCTGCTCTATGGTTTAGTCACCTGAAAATAAGAACCATGTCTATTCTTCACTGTGTATTTTCAATGCCTAGCACGTTGCCAGACATAGTGTCAAACTTCTTTCAGCATTATTAAATGATGGATGAGTGAATGCTGTGAGAAGCAGTGGTTGAGCTATCTATATACAGTATCTCACTATAGGTATCATGTCTGATATACAGGCAAATAAACAGTCTTCAGGTAGTGTCACTGCTTGTGTCAGCTGTTCTCAAAATCCAGATCTCATTATTATAGATACCACATGTCTAACACACCATGACTCTTTCCCTGTAACTCTGGTGCCTTTGCGTTATGTATATTGTCATTGTTGCTTGCCCTTAATTGATTTTTCAACTCCATGAGGGCCGCCATCTTCCACCTCCGACTTTCCCTCTTGTCAGAACTCCATCCAGCAGCAGATGAGCCTTTCACAGGCCGGATCATTGACACCCACCCTGCAGTAATTATTTTTTTTCAATCCGGCTCAGGTATGCTGATCCAGAGACTTACAGACATGGGGCAGAGCTGCTACTTGCTCTCCCTGTGCCCAGCCGCTCACGAGGTGCCTGGGAGGGATGGTGGGTTCTAGTCCTGGCCCACCACCTCAGCAGGGCCTCACAACAAGCCAGACGACCCCTCCCCACTCCATGAGGGCCGCCATCTTCCACATCGGACTTCCCTCTTGTCAGAACTCCACCCAGCAGCAGATGAGCCTATCACAGCCCGGCTCGCGTGACTGCTTTGCGCGGTTCATCAATAAATGCTGTATTTAGAGGTGACTACAAGAGTATGCCACCTACACGGCAAGCCTGGCAAGCTGCCCGTGTTGTATTTGATATGCCAAATACCAGTAACAATTACATTAGGTCATTCCCATGACCTAATATAATTGTCTGAGGCTCTTTATGTTCCTGGGGCAAGCAGATGCCCTTGGGCTCTACAAGCATGAGACAGGACATATGGAGATATTACTGGTGCAAATAGATGATGAATGGGAAGATAGTGATAGTGATAGTGACTTTGTAATTACATAGAAACAAAAATTCAAGAGTTATACTAACTTTTAAACTTTAAACTCTTTCAATTAAAGACAGAATTAATGCTTGGACTGAAGACGTAATGTGGTGGGTAAGGATGCTTACTTTGCATGTGACCATTTTATCCCTGGAATCAAAGATGGTCTCCTGAGTCCCATCACATATGATTCCTTAGCAAAGAATCAGGAGTAATTCCTTAGCTCAGGGGAAAATAACTAAATTCCTATAATCAGTAATTTTTTCCAAAGTGTCCCTGAGAAATATATATGGTTACATTTTTTTGTAATTATATTTGAAAAAAGGAGATGTAATATTGAGCAATCACCTCATGCTAGGACTAATATTTAGGAAAATATTGTGATGAGGTGGATGCTATCTCTATTTTACAAGGGAAAGCATTGTTACTTCTACTTCTAAATACATTCTTTTTTTATTTTAAACAAGACTTTATTTCAGGGGGTAAATGTGTATAGGATTTCATTTGAAAATGTAATTATTGAAAAGATAAACCACATGTCCTCATCTTGTTTGAACCCTCGCCCCCTTTCCATTGAGGCCAGCTTTTAGGAGTTTGTCTGGAGGTGTCATTTTTATATTTATTAGAATTCAAGTGAAAAAATTTGTCATTGAGTGATTCAAAACTGCCTTTTCTAATGTGAAATTTGGGAAATTTTCCTTCTGATTTAAACACATTCTTCATATTTAAAGACAAAAAGGAGAAAAGTTTGCATTTTTCTCATTCTTCTTTCATGACATTCTTATACTATGATAGCCAAATGGCTTAGCATGAGTTATCTTATTCAGATAACACTAGCATTCAAAAGTGTAGTTAACTAGTATACAGCGATGGTGATTACCCTTTATTTTAGCATCAGTATGTTACTTTATTTTAACATGCCTTTAAAGCCATATATAAAATAGCTTACTTTAGAAGGTAGCATGTTTCATAATGATTTCTAGGATGGAGTCAGTTTATCAATGTTTTACAAATTACATTTTACCTTAATTTTCCCTTAATGCCCTAAACTAATTGGAAAGTTT
Organism: Cryptotis parvus; assembly: GCA_021461705.1. NCBI lineage: Eukaryota > Metazoa > Chordata > Mammalia > Eulipotyphla > Soricidae > Cryptotis > Cryptotis parvus. The sequence goes on along the minus strand of JAJIBD010004282.1, from coordinate 87,530 downwards.
TTATTACATAGTGTGCCTTTAGTTCACATTTCTTTGTTTTCATGTGGAACTTAATTACTAAGCTACCAGAGGGCAGTTCACAAAATGTACTGGATCAAAATAAAAGGCCTCAAGGCCAAACTTTTGCATTCTAGTACCATTCCCATGAGCCATGCTTTATATTTATGGCATGTTCCTACTATTGTGATATGAACATAAAGAAAGCTAAAAACAACTTTTTCTAAGCAATTCTCTCAAAATGTGGTAAAAAAATGACACCACACAGAATCTTTTTTAAAACTTCTATCCCAGTGGCTACTTTTCTAGTAGAAAATACTTAAATAAGCCTAATATTTTTTAAAAGAAATTTAAGACTATTAGAAGGATATAAATGCATATCTTGTATGTCTTTTATAGCTTTGTTATCACTTTTATACTGTCCTATGAAAAACTCAGATACTTTTTGAAGGGTGGGAGGTTGTCCAAATCCTGAACTCCTCAAGGGTTATATGTGGTTTTGGGCTAAGGGGTAACCCCTGGTGTTGCTCAGGATCTAATCAGGATCAACCACATGCAAGTGTCTAATCCCTGTACCAGTTCTCTGGTCCTATTGCAGATACTTTTTACAACATGGTGTCCTTGAAAGAGATACCTGAAAAATGAGTCTGAGACATTGGAAGGCCTACCGTAAAATATTACTACTACTAATAATAATGCATATTCTGAAAGTTTCCTAAATCATTGCATAAATTTAGAATAGAATTTTCTAGTTTTCTAAACATTATAGATAGTCTTTTTTTTTTTTGGGTCATACCTGGTGGTGCTCAGTGCTTACTTTTGGCTCTGCACACAGTTGTTACTCCAGATAGGATGTGGGGCATAGAACCTGGGTCAGTCACATGCAAGGCAAAAGCCCTGCCTGTTATACTGTCTCTCTGGTTCCAGAGGTCTCTTTTCCTCTCTTGAATGTCTCTCTAGATTGTATTCCTGAGTTCTGGGTCCACAAAGTTCCAAAGTGTTTGGCACTCTTCAAAAACTGCAACGTTGGAAGAGGAATCCTTACAAAGTCTGCAAAACTCTGTCTCTACTGCTCTCTCTGTTTGCAAGTGATGAGGAAAATCTTTATTCTTTACCTCTCAGGATTTAGAAATATTACTTCTCTTGGATTGACATCATTCCACAATTGTCAGGTTTGATCTAGGTAGAGCTTGGCCTACTTATAGTTCTTACTCCCATTTATAAAGTTCTGAGGTATCACTTGTATCACGTGTCTTCCTGTTGTTCATCGATTTGCTCAAGCGGGCACCAGGAACGTCTACATTCATTGGGAATGAGGTCCATTATTGTTACTGTTTTTGGTGTATTGAATACACCATGGTTGGCTTGCCAGGCTCTGCTGTGGCTCTGGATTCATCCCAGGGGTCCAGTCTGAAGTATACCTTCTCTGAAATTTCCCATTATAATAGTTAATTAATTCTTCCTTAGATGCCTATTTCTCAATATAATTACTATTAAAATCCCCTTTTACTCTAAGTAGGCATATCTCTAATGGGTTGACCAAGAGGAATTTCACACTCAGGTTTGGCAAGAGAAACCCAGTGAATATATTATATAATGAACGAAGACTATGATTTTAAAGGAAATAATTGTTTAACAGGTATAATAATATATCCCTAATCTCTAAAACCACTGTCAGTTTTTCTTACTCTCATGAGCCTGTAGCTCTTTCTTCTGCATTCTCCTCTTCTAACTTGGGATAAGCAAGAGAAAATAAAACCAAGGCCAATATTTAAGGAAATCACACTGATACTTTTAATTGGTGAGGAATAGTGAAAAAATTAATGAGAATAGCTAAAAGTTATAATAAATTTTACATAGACATATAAATCTAATTTAATTTTTCCACTTTAGTAAAGAAAACATGGCTTTAGAAATCATCTTGTAAGGACGATGCTGTAAGCAATATATGTCTTTCCTTGACTATTGAACATTTCAACAATATTGTCAAAAAACTAAAACTGGGAAACACTTAAATACAGTCAAGCATAGGAATTTTCTAGAATCAACATATGCCATGTATTCCTGGCACAAAGATATTTTTTGTGCGGTAATTGAAACAAAAATCACATTTTTTGCAAAGTGTCTACTATAAGGTGCTCTATAAAATGTGAGGAATTTTGAGGTTCAAAGTTAATATTAATAAAGAAGTGGGTTTAATAAGTATTGAATGAGCAATATAGATGTAATGTATGTAGCTCACAAAATAGTGAGGCAAAAGAGTGAAATACTGAGATCAATTGTTTAAATTTGAAATTTGAGCAAAAACTTTTTTAGGCCAAGAAGTCCATATAAAGATATAATTAATTGGTCATATGCAAGGCTAGGCAATACATGGAACAGGATGATTTGCCAATGGTTGGAATCTCTCACAAGTGTGTAGGAGTCAGAAGTTAGGTAAAATAAAGAAGAGACCAACGTGCCAATAATTGTTAAAAATGGTAACACCAGAATAGGATTGATCATTGAACATAGGCAAAGGGATATACATGATAACCTCTAAGTATATGTATTGCAAGCCACAATGTGTAAGAAAAGGGAGAGAGAGAGAGAAAGAGGAAAGAAGAAGAAGGGAAAATGTGGGAGGGGCGAGGGAATCTGGGGACATTGATGGTGGGAAATGTATACTGGTCGAGGGATGGGTGCTGGAACACTGTATAATGGAATTCTAATCATGAACATCTTTTTTATTTGTATACCTTATGGTGGTATAATAAAACATTGAATAAAGAAATAAAATAATAGAAAATAAAAAAGATAATTGGTCAATAATAAAATTTTTGAGGTCTTCACAATATGAAGAACTTTAAAATTAGTGATATGCTTAGTGATAAAAGTCTTATCACTGTATCACTGTGTCACTGTCTTCCCGTTCATCATCGATTTGCTCAAGCGGGCACCAGTAACATCTCCATATGTCCTGTCTCATGCAAGTATAGCCCAAGGGCACCTGCTTGCTCCACCCAGCAGACCAGCCTATCACAGCCCGGCTTATCTAGATCCACTCTGCAGCAGTCTTTTTAAAATCTGGCCCAGGTATGCTGATCCAGAGACTCACAGACATGAGGCAGAGCTGCTACTGACTCTCCTTGTGCCCAGCCGCTCACAAGGTGCCCAGGAGGGATGGCGGGTTCTATCCCTGGCCCACCACCCCAGAAGAGCCTCGCAACAAGCCAGACGACCCCCCACTCCATGAGGGCCTCCATTTTCCACATTGGGACTTCCCCTTATCAGAACTCCACCCAGCAGACCAGCCTATCACAGCCCGCTTGCGCTGCCGCTTGGTCGCATGGTTCATCAATAAATGATAAAAAGTCTTATAATGTAATTAATTTTTAAAAATAATAATTTGCAGTTTGAGTGCATTGCTAAGAATTCCACCTCTATAAATATATGTTGTGAATTGAGCATATTCATCCAGTTTCTATGACTATTAATTAGTGGCATAATAAATAAACAAAATGGGTGGATAAATCACTGGCCTTCAGATTGAAGCAGATATGACTTGCATAGAGAATCTACATTGTGGAAGTTAAGCTTCCTGGAGTTTGGTTTCTGAGCAAATTACTCAAAATTATTTGGGAAAAGGAAAAATAGGATTTATATCCTATAATGAGAATGAAAGTCATTTACATCACTGAGCTGGAATTTTCTGTTTCTATAAAATATGAAGCAAGAAAAGGGAGGAACAAGAGGCAGGACAGAGACTAATTCTATTTTGGAGCAAGAAATTTCAGAGTTGAAGTAGGCAGTTCAGTAGGAGGTCTTTTGGCAGTAAATTTCAGGCCATAAAACTAAAAAATATTTGGAGAAACAGAAAGACTCAAAACCAAGAAATGCTGGGAGAAACAGGACATACTCTATAAAGAAGTAATCTGCTGCCAACTCAGGACAAAGACCAGACCCTACCTGGAGAACACTCACAGGCAGGGAGGAGGCTCTGATAAAATTGGAAAAAGTGCAGCTGTCTCGCAGCAACCTTTAGTCCAAGAAAGAAGCACTGAGTAATCAGTTTCCTAAGGTAACCTGGAGGACGCTACTCCAGAGTCTAACCCACTGTAACTTGGGGTATGTAATTTCTCCCCTGTACAGCACTTCAATCTGACGTGGCTGCCCATAAAATTTTCCTTTATGATCCTCTACTCTGAGGTGGCCCAGGGCTTTCTTTAGGGTGTAAAATTCCCCCTATTCCTTCAGGGCTCTCTCCTCTTTCTGGAGATGCCCACATTGTATTTAGAATGTGTATCCTCCCTTAATAGAATTGTGTTACTTCACTCTATTTTCTCCAGAAATTGTTTTCTTCAGCAAAAAGACAAAGTACTTGAACCTACAAAGCATTACCTCGATACAGCCTGTGAAGTACAGAATCCCCACAATTCAGGTCCTAGGGACCACTCCAACTCCATGAATATCAAGTAGGTCCAGGGGCAGTTTGACAATTGTCTTACTAAGGCTGGCAGGTCATGCACAGCTTGTGCAGACTTTCATCAATGCTGACTTCCCCAAACTCTTCTTACCAGTCACATCTTGAAGGACAAGCAGGAGCAAGGTAGCACTTTTTTGTGGTTTCCTTGTCTCTCTCTGAGGCTCCTTTTTAGTTCACCAAAAACTGCACAAGTTCCAAGAACTGAATGCAGAGCTTGACTGAACTCTTCCCAGTTCAGCCCAGGACAAACCCACATCCTCTAAACTAAGGCTGGTTAAACAGACTCTTCCAGCTTAGCAGAAGAGAGCTCACAGCCATCTTTATGCATATTTTCATCCTCACCACTTACTTTTTGTGTTTCCATCTTCCTATTAAGTACTGACCAAAACCCAGTAACATTGCTTAGTGTAGCATTCTTGTCTAATTTTATGTCACAGACTCAGTTATTCTAAATCTCAAGAAATTGAAATCTACCAGAGGGTTGTTTTTCCCCAACAAGATTTATTGAGGGAACAGGTTTATGGAAGGAAAGGAAGGATACTTGCACCTGAGCACAAGGGAGGAAATAATGCAAATTGTCATGGCGGACTTCCGGAAGGAAGCATAGCCAGGGAGTTTAAGCCCTTGGTTAAAGAATTCAGAGGCATTCATTTAATCTTTCCACTCCCTCTCCACTTCCAAGAAATGCTTCATACAGTTTCAAGAACTATGCATGCTATGCTTATCTGCTCATGCCAAATTGGGGTCAGGGATGGCACATGTCTGGTAGAGATGAACAGTGCTTGTGGTCTAAACAGAGCAGTTGTTTATTATTACGTGAGCGAGATGACAGAGTTGTTCATATCTATCCTACTAAGGTCATGTTGTGGGTAGGTGACTTAATACTGAGCAAACAGAAAGGCTAAGAATTTCCACTCTCTACCTGGGTAGGAGGAATTTTATAATTAAGGGCCTGATTAGCTTGAGCTGAATTATTTGTAGGTTGTGTGCTGTTTTTTCTGAAAAAAAAAAAAAAATTTTTTTTTTCTGAATCCGCCCAGGTACGCTGAACCAGAGACTCTCAGACATGGGGCAGAGCTGCTACTTGCTCTCCCTGTGCCCAGCTGCTCATGAGGTGCCTGGGAGGCATGGCGGGTTCTAGCCCTGGCATGCCACCCCAGCAGAGCCTCACAACAAGCCAGATCACTCTCTCCTACTCCATTTTCCACATCCGGACTTCCCTCTCGTCACAACTCCACCCAGCAGACCAGACTATCACAGCCCGGCTTGCTCAGCCGCTAGTGGCCACGCGGTTCATCAATAAATGCTTTATTTAGAGGTGACTACAGGAGTATGCCACCCGCACGGCAAGCCTGGCAAGCTGCTCGTGTCGTATTTGATATGCCAAATACCAGTAACACTTATCTTAGGTCATTCCCGTGACCTAATATAATGGTTGAGGCTCTTTATATTCCTGGAGCAAGCGGATGCCTTTGGGTTCTACTAGCATGAGACAGGACATATGGAGATATTACTGGTGCCCGCTCTAGCAAATAGATGATTAACGGGAAGATAGTGATAATTAGTCATAGTGATAGTGCTGTTTTTCTATAAGCAAGTTCTCTGGAAGGATTCAAATCAGGCTTTTTGATAGGTTAAGGGACTTTTTGATGGTTCTGAGGAGCTAAGATTACTTTTTTATCCTAATTCAACCTCTAAGGAGGTAAGATTACTTTTTATTCTAATTAAACCCACCAAAAGCAGAGTCATTTTTCAAATGGATATGTTATGCAGAAGACCCCTTCTCATATTGCAAGGCTGTAATTTCTCCTTAAGACAGAGAATGGAACAGTGTGCTAATAATTGTCAAAAGTGCTGATACTAACCTAGAACTGAACATTAAACACAGGAAAAAAGATACACATGAAAACCTCAATGTATGTATTGTAATCCACAATGTGGAAGGGAAGGATAAGAGAAAGAGATAGAGAGAAAGAGAAAGAATTTAAGAACCTGCCACAGAGGCATGCTGGGGAGGGGGAGGGAATTGGGGACATTGGTGGTGGGAAATGGGCACTGGTAGAGGGATGGGTGCTGGAACACTGTATGACAGAAACCCAAATATGAACATCTTATGAACATCTTTGCAAATGTTTATCTCACGGTGGTATAGTAAAATATTTAAAAAATAAAATAAAATAAAATAAATTATAAAAAAAGATTTATCTGGGGGGACTTGCTTACTGACAAAGCAAGGTACTACTGAGTGGAAATAGGAAGGGCAAGGGAACCAGAGGGGAGGCAGAGAGGAGCCTCTTGGTCTGTTGATTAGGCTTTTTAAAGACAGCCTTTATGGATGGATCCAGGTTCATTCTGCCTATATTTGGTCACCATTCTAGTGGTGAGCACAATCCCTCAGTCAAATTAAGTCTAAATAGGAGGTAGAGTCCCGCTCTTCCAGCTTGGTCCTAGCAACCACCACACCCAGTATGCACCATATTAACTGTCCCACATCATGTATCCTGAATCAGATTTACTCAACAAATTATAAAATGTTATTTTTCCTGTCATTCAGTGACGATGGACAGAGGAGAAAGAGAGCAACCTCCAGACTAAACCCTCAGTATCTTCCATAGGGTCTAACTATGAAGATTAATCCACAACACAGTAAGAATGCTAGAAAACCAACGGAGAAAATATGTAAAAGTCCACGAAGTTGAGTGAGCAAAAGCATTATCAACAGAGACACAACAACACTAACCAGCTCAATAAATTTTCCAATAATGACTTTAGTGACACTGTAATGTGATTGTTAAACAAACTCAGAGAAATTATGAAATAGGTACTTAGCAAAGCACATGAAACTATAAGAATATAATAAGAAAAGACAGAAATGAATAACTTGATAGGTTATATAGAAAACTCAACAGAAGCTCTGAACAGAATAATAATAGTAGCTGAGCAGAGCATCAGAGAGCTCAGAAAGGAGAAGGAGGAAACTTCCAGAAAACAACAGAAAGTAGAAAATAGTCTGAAAATAACTGACCAGAATATGCGATGAGTTCAGGAGCAACAATATAAGAATCCTTGGAGTCCCTGAAGAACAGGAAGGAATGTGATGAATAAATAATAGTTTAATGAATAAAATAATATTTATTATGACTATTACATAAAACAATGGTTTAATAATTATTGATAAGAGTCTCTCAGAGCAGAGGAAAACTGGCATCAAGAGCCAAGAGGCACAAAGAGTCCCAGTGAAAATAGACTGAACTTGCAAAACTTATTAATTTATACATTTAATAATCACTTTTCCCGTTGATCATCAATTTGTTCGAGTGGGCAATATGTTTAATAAAAACAAACTTTAAAAATTATTCAGCAACTCCAAGACATATTGTACTCAAAACAACTAAAGTCAAAGATAGAAAGCAAAATGATAAAAACATATAACTTACATACAAAGAAAACCCACAAGTGTAGGGTATCGGTTGGTCACCCTGACATTATTAGGGAATGAGTACCCTTTTATTTCAAGGGCCTGTAACAGATGGACAAACCACGAATTCAGCACAGTCCCAAAAGGTCTTTACTTATCCCCAATAACTAAACAAACTCAGATACTACAATCCAAATCAGAGTAGTTTCCCAAGCCTCTAGCTTTTGGCCAGACATAAGACCATGTGCGCAGGCTGAGATCTTCCACCAAGATAGAAGCTTCTTCTCCAAAACGCAGACTTTTCTCTTTTAAAAGGCATCAAAACCCAAGGCCACCCAGAAAAGGCCAGTCTCTGCAAAGTCAAAAAAACCAGCACTCACATGCAAATCTTACAGATAACTACACCTAGCCCATGTCTAATCAAATGCTAATTTGCCAGGGCAATAGTACATTCTACCCCAAGTAGCTCTAGTGTAAAGCACTATGGAGAAGGGGCTGGGCAGAAATAATAGCTAAGAATAAAAGCATCTCAGAATGTAACACATGGGGAAATAACATAATTTTAGACCATGAACTTCATGGAACTAGATGGTTATCTCCAAATACCCAATAAGGTCCTGTCTATTCTGCTCCAGAGTAGTTTTGGGTGCTCTGCCCTTAGTTTTACTGAGAGTCATGTTCACTTGCCTGGAGGTAAACTCAACAAATTATAAAATGTTACTTTTCCTGTCATTCAGTAAAGATGGACAGGAAAGATGAAGATGGCCTTGGTTTTGTTCACTTGCCTGGGATCATGGTCCCTCTTATGATCTCAGCAGATCTCATTCTAAATGGTGGATCCAATGCAACCAGGGTGGCTCCTCCTGGTAACTTTCTAATTGTACCACTAGGGGACCAGTGTGGGTTATGAAAAATGGCCAAACTAGCTGTCATAGAAATGTTAGTACAAAGTATAATGGTGTCCCAAGAGTTATTAGAATCAAACCGTCTAATGGGTTCCTGCCCCCCAGTCTCCTTTTGTGTTTTGCACAAGAGGGACCTGATTAGCATAAGGGCCTGGCCTTAGGGTAAATGCAAATGGCTTAAGCAGCGAAGATCCAATACTCCTAGGGTGTGTCACCTAGAGGAAAGGAGTGTTTACTCTGATCTTCCTAAGGGATTTTAACATTTTCATTATTGAATTAATATCTCAGTTGCATTCACTTGTCTGTATCTGATCAGTTTTTCATTACTATCTTTCATTTATTAATGCAGACATTTAAGCAGTATCTATAATATTTTTCTGTAATAAAACCACTGTTTCTTTTCAAAAAATAAAATATTACTTTTGTAGGCCTAGTCAAATTTTTACATTTATTTTCTTTACTTAACTAATAAATTTAATTAATTTATTTTTGTTTCTGGGGTTTCTTACAGTGGTACTCAGGGACCATAAGGTACAAAACTGGAACTTCCTACATGAAAAGCATTCACACTAGCTTTTCCTCCCCATCTCTATATTACCTAGAAGAACATGTTTTATATAAGCCTCACTTTCCCTGGAGGCAAATTGATTGTGTAGAATGCCCCTCTCCATTTTCTCTTCATATTGGTGATATTTAACACCTAAGTCTCCATTTATAGTTATTTAGAGTTCTTTGGAAGTGAAAAAGAAAGAAATTCATTCATAATTCTCTAAGGAAAAAAAGAGTAAGCACTTATGTGCTTAGAACAAATCTTATTGAATGAAAGAGGATAGAAATTGCCACCATACAGAATAAAAAATTAAAACAGTAAGACTCTCTGTAGACCTGGAAAGGAGGCTAGTGAGGGAGAGAGGGGAGAGATAAATGGCTTGATCTTCTGCTTGGAAACTTTGGGGAGCCTGGAGCTGGAGTTTATCAGCATGACCCAAAACATAAGGATAAGAATGAAGGTCTTCTGCTGCCTGCTGCTACACAATAGTGTAGGCTGAACTAGAGAAAGGAACAGAATGGAAGTTGGTTATGGCTAAAAGGTTTTCTGAAAACCAGGGATGGAGATAATCTGCTCTTGTTTAGAAATAGCTGGAATAATTATTCCATAAGTCATAGAGGGTTGGTTCATACATAGTTTACCTTTTGTGTCCTCAAGCTTTTCCAGAAAAAAAATAAAACTGAACATTTTGATCTTTTAATCATTTTCCAGTCTTGTTTCTAGGCCCTCGTTAGTTTTTATTTAAATATATTTTTTCTTACAAATCTCCTGTTGGATGACAGGCTTAGCTAGCTTGGGAGCTTTGCTCACAGTTTAATCTATTCACATGTTCTTAAGCCAAGGTTCATTCTAATGAGATCTCTCTTCTATGTAAACACTGATAGAGGGTGTGGCAGTTACAGAAGTCACCTTGACTCTGAATAACTTCTGACTTATTGTACATCTACTAAGAATTCTATGTTATCTAGATTGGGCACAGCTCCTCTTTATATCCACCGCACCCAGTGTGGGACAGTTAGAATTTACCAGGAGTCTGCCACCCTGGCTACATTGAGACTGTTGTTTAAGATGATAGGAAGGATCATACTAGATTGCCCTCAAGCAGGCGAGCTTGACCTTTTCAGTATACAGAGAACAAGGTACTTAGAATCACCCTAGTGCAGATAATAAATAAGAAGGACCTTGTGGGTAACATTTAGATTACATGAAGCCCATGAAATTAAGATGTGTTACTTTATACCAGCTCTCTCTCCAGTGTTTTACATAAGAGATAATCTCAGAAGAAGGGATTAGTCCTTGGCTTAACCCTTTGTTTATACCTATAATAGGGTGTGGCACCACCCTTCTACAAGCTGTTTAGGGTTCTTTGTTGACAGGACCCTCCCTGTCAACAGTTAGAATTACTTTTGTGTATATAAGGGGCTGACTTGAGGCACTCTTCTCTTTCCCTTCTTTTTGGGTAGGACTCTCGGGTAAGATCCACTCCCTTTGGTAGGAGACTTGGACACTCCTGTATGGTTGAAGTTCTGACCAGAGCTAGAGTTCTTTCATTATATTGGATTGTGGTGATAGAGCTTTTGTACTATTAAAAACCTTTTTCGAACTGCGCTGGACTCGTCTGTTCCCGGTGGCCTTGGAGGTAGACGAGAACTTCTGTCCTGATACTGTTGGGGACCCCAGCTGCTCCCTGACAATCTCCTTGTAATCCAATTTCTATTTTGAGATATTTTATCTTTTGTCATTTCTTGCCTAAATACAATTAATTCTTTTTTTTTTTTTTACCTTGAGAAGGATACCACTTTTCCTTTGAATTTCCCCCACCCCAATTATTTATTTTTTAATTTTTGTTCATTCAACTTATGGATAAAAACACTTGACGGAGACAAGGGAACAAATCTTGAGTATGCATCTGGAAGTCAGGAGCAAAGAGCATTTGCAAAATGACTGTCTGGCTCCTAGAAGGTGGGCCTCTCCCAGGAATAGCTAGAACGATCCCTGGCTGGAGCAGAAGAACCCATCAAATGTTTCTTGCTGTGTGTCAGGCAGCATCTGTCTTAAAGGCTGTGGGAATATTAAGCTGTTTTTTTTTTTCTCACAGTAACACAATTATTGCAGGCAGGAAGATGGGGGGGCACCCATGGAGAGCCCCAAATGACTTGGGGAGAAGAGAGTGGCAGCCTGTAGAGGGAAATCTACTATTTTCCCTCTCCCAACCTGTATCACCCAGAACACCAGGAAATCTAGATCTGATAAAGTCTGTTGTACCCTACTCAGCACGGACTTCATGTTCTGTGGGACACTGAATATGGTCTCTACCACTTGGATTCTTAGGGAGCCACCATGGATTCAGGATGGAGCTAGAATTTGCTCTTTGCAGGAAAGTGAACGAGGAAACCTCAGTTTACCTTTGGCAGCTGCTAGGAGCAGTCCCATTTTTGACTGCCTCATACAACATTTTTGACTTCCTGTGAATTCCTGGGTTCTTTCTGATAAACAAAGAGTTAATTGTCCAATATAAAATTCCCCCAACCAGCAAAGCCAGCCAAAAGACAGATCAGACCCACAGCTGCACTGCTCCACCCAGGTGGAGCAGCCCATGGAGTTTCAGAGGGCAGAAAATGGCTCAGCCCCTGGCTGAGTCCAACATAGCTCCTAGGGTTAGCAGATATGTGGGTTGTGGCCACGCTGGCTGGACTTGGAGCGGGATTTGGGCTCCTCCACCTCCATGTCGGTGGGCGTGGCTATGGGCTCGCAGCCTCCACAGCCAGCAAAGCTGGACAAAGGACAAACCAGACCCATAGCTGTGCTGGCCCATGACTGCACAAGAGGCTTAGATAATAATGAAGGTTAGGACCAAGTCCTTCCCAGGGTCTTTCATATTTATACACTGTAATGATCATTGTAGTTGCAACAAACTGTTGCAGGTGGACCCCACGGGGACTTATGTGAGCCCCGGAAGGGGAGAGAGATGGTCGCTTTCTCCCCCAGCCGCCTCTGCCACCCGGGACCCGCTGGGCAGGCTAAGGACTGATAAAGTCTGCGATGAGCCCCACCAGCCCCACCAGGTGGCCGTCAAGCCACACCTGATGCCCGCTTGATCTCTAGGCATGGGAGTTGATCCCCACCACCCGAGATTTCTCGGGGGAGCCACAGACTCAGGCTGGAGCGAGGAATTGCTCTTTGAAGGAAAGGGAAAGTAAGTCCTAGGCCTTACCCAGGTCTGCCTCAGGGTTCTTGTCTTTCTCGCAGAAAAGAATTTTCAGGAGTTGACAAGCAGTGAAGTTTTACAGACTTTATTAAGGAGGTTTTAGGAGAGGGGGAGGGGAGAGAAAGTAAGAGAGAGAGTAACGCACTCAAGGGAGAACGTGGTCTACTGCACAGATGGAGAGCGAGTAAAAAAAGAGAGTACACATCTCAAGAGGGGGAGATGTGGGCAACACACGTGCTCAGGCACCACATGTGCTCGGCCACATGGGCTCAGGCAGCATGTATGTCCATGCAGCATGTGCGGGCAGGCAACATGTGTGCCCAGGCAGCATGTGCGCACCGGTCCTTTGGTCAGGACGACTTTTATAGATTTCTTCCCAAGTTACTCCCATATGGGGCTTTAACCTCCGTTGCTAGGGCTGTTGCCAAGGGAGTAGACTTTGGGAGTGGACTTCTTTGACTGGAATGCTTCAGGGTCTTCTGTGAGCTGGGTCCTGGGAAGGAAGGCTGATTCATCTCCCTCAGGAGATTTAATCAGCTAAAGCCATTCACACATTCCCTCTGGCCTTCCCTTCCCCCAGGGTCTATTGTTGATATTGTCTTATCAAGTCTGGTTCCCTGTGACAACAGGTGTGACTCTGGATCACTGAAGGACCAGTTTTTATTTCTTCTTTAAGAATTTTTATTGCCATGTTGAGCCCCCTGTCTGCCTGCCTACAACAAAACTGGGGAGGTTGATGGGGAATGAGGAATTATAATGTCACACTAGAACTCACTATTGAATATACACATAGAGACTTACATCATAAACCGTAAATATCTATAGGGCAAGCCACAAAAGTGTAAGAGAAGATAGATAGATAGATAGATAGATAGATAGATAGATAGATAGATAGATAGATAGATAGATAGATAGATAGATAGATAGATAGATAGATAGATAGATAGATAGATAGATAGATAGATAGATAGATAGATAGATAGATAGATAGATAGATAGATAGATAGATAGAGAAACAGAGAGAGAAAGAGAGAGAGAGAAAGAGAGAGAGAGAAGGTGCCTGCTATAAGGGGCAGGCTGGGGTTGAACAGTGGGAGGGAGTGTTGGAACATTGATGGTGGGAATGGGGCACTGTTGGAGAGTTGAGTGCTAGAACACTGTATGACAGAGGCCCAATTACGAACATCCTTGTAATTGTATATCTCATGGTCGTATAACAAAAAATTTTTTTTACAAAAGAAATAGCCTCACCTGGAGGCTAGACAATGGGAGATACCTAAGACAAATGACCAGACAAGGATATTTTGGGCCCATGCGTTCTCTGTAACATACTTGTCAGTTGATAGGTGTTGGTGTAAAACAGATTAAAGGATATGCTAAGGTCTGATGGATACTGCCTGTTGGCAGTTACACAGGGTTTTCTGGCAGGCTGTCTCCCAACAGAAGTAGGATGCTGATTTCCCTAGTGACACTGTTTTCATGATGCAGAAACACAGACTCTGCTATCCTAGGTCATTTTCCTGCATCACATCTTGTTGGCTGTAGCTACTCTAAGATAGAGTCTAATGGACACTGCTTGGAGTGCAGACAAAACAGGTTTTTCTTGTTTCTCCAAAGCAGATAAGATCCTGTCATCTTGGGCTGGTCAGGAATGCTGAATTTGCATATTGTTACACATTCTTTTGTTTATTTCTCACCTCACCTAGATAGCACCCCCTGTAGGTTTGGCTCCTGTTTGTCTCAGTTCATTTATCTATATATCATGCTAAATATGTGGAATGCTTTTGTAGTATAATTTGTGTTGTCCTTTGATACTGTTGGTATATAAATCTCTGGCTGGAGATAATTAAAAATGAATATACCTCTCATTTGTGAGATCTCATCTCTGCACCCCCAGCCACAACAGAAATCTCTAATCAACGTCATAGCAACAGATAGGAAATGAAAAGACTTCTGATGTGGAGTAGAACTTAGTATGGACCAAGTTAACTATGACTCTTTTTGTGTATTTTGTTTGCTATTGTTGATTGTTTAATAGGAACACTGGTTCTTTTTGCTACAGAGAATGCAGGGAAGTTAAGGGCTTGTTTTGCAGACTCTTTAATGAAAACTGGGCTCTTTTCTGTTACCACCTTTTTTTATTTCCACTGTAATAGAGGTGTGACCCTTTCCCATGAACCCCAGATGTTCATGTACACTACAGACAGAAACCTGGCTCTGCTTACTTTGACTGAATTTATTGCCCAAGTTGGTGAAAGGCCTTGAACATCCAGATTGGCCTGGGGCAGAAATAATCAAACTACACAAATGAAGCAGAGTCAAATAGGATAAACCAACTGACATGGCAGTAATCAATCATCTGCAGAACCAGGCGGCTCCTTATAAGACAGTGTACAGCCAGATCTGAACTGCTTACACTGGGTGCTTAGTTCTCACTTTATCTTTCTCAGCTTGATTTAGCCCTCTTTCCTGGCTCCTAGATGTCTGCGGACCCTGTATTTTTATTTTAAGCTAATAAGCTCAGTGTAGCAGTCATAAGAGAAATTTGTCTATATGATAAAGCAGTTCAGTATTCACGATTGAATACTATAGAGGTAAATATTTTGGATTTAAGTCCTGGTTAGTCTTTTTTTTTTTAAGCACTGAGGTCAATTTAGCAGTGCCTCAGTTTCCCTAACTATAAAACAATATGATAGAATTATCTACACACAGTGATATTGTGAGAATTTTAAAAGACAAGTGTGATGTCCTCAGAATTATGAAAAGTTCACAAAAAAGTAAACTTGCACTAAGTATATTATCTATCACAAGCTAATATTAAGAGAAAGAGATGAGTTTAGTCACAATACCAAATTTTTCATTTTTAATCATTAAATTGTTACTGGTATTTGGCATATCAAATATGACAGGATGTTTGGAGATGTTACTGGTGCCAGCTCAAGCAAATTGATGATCAAAGGGAAGATAAGCCATACAAGTGATACAATCATTAAATTAATTAAAAACGTTCATTCTATAAACATAAATTTGTTTCTTAAAAATCTTGTTAATGAGGTAAAATTAATACATAACAAACCACATATTTATTTTTATTTTTTAATATTTTATTATACCACCATGAGACATACAATTACAAAGATGTTCATGTTTGAGTTTCAGTCATACCAGCACCCATTCCCCACCAGTGCCCACTTCCCACCACCAATGTCCCCAATTCCTCCCCCTTCCCCTAGCCTGCCTCTATGGTAGGTTCTTTTATCTCTTCTTTCTCTCTCTCTCTCTCTCTCTCTCTCTCTTTCTCTCTCTCTCTCTCCCTCTCTCTCTCTCTTCCATCTCTTACACATTGTGGATTGCAATACATACATTTAAAGGTTATCATGTGTATCTTTTGCCTATATTCAATGCTAAGTTATAGGTTGGTATTATCATTTTCAATGATTATTAGCACACTGTTCCCTTCTCTGTCTTACCTAACCTCTGACTCCCACATGTTTGAGGTAGATTCCACCTTTGACAAGACCTCCTGATTTATGACAAATGACATACTTAAAGTGTTGATAAACTTTGAGAATATATGTGTTACCAGCTGTTTCGTTATTATATGTTAGAATATCTTAGAATTGTATATAGAAAGAATAATGGAATAGGTGTTCTTTTTTAATTTAATTTAATTTTTTTTTTTTTTGCTTTTTGGGTCACACCTGGCAAAGCTCAAGGGTTATTCCTGGCTCTTTGCTCAGGAATTACTCCCTGGAGGTTCTCGGGGAACCATATGGGATGCCAGGGATTGAACTCGGGTCAGCTGCATGCAAGGCAAACACCCTACCCACTGGACTATCGCTCTGGCCCCAGGTGTTCTTTTTTAATACCTTTTCTTTCACTCTGAATGATTATTTTAATACTTATATATGTTGCTGAATATATCAATAGTTTATTCTTCTTTATGATTGATTAGTATTTCATTATGTGGATATATCACAATTTATTTCACGCATTAAGAGATGTGAGTTGATTCAAAATTTGAACTGTTACTAATATATTAGCTATTAGTATTGTGTACAACTTTTTGTGTGGTCATACATTTTGTATACCACCAAAGAAAGTAATTGATGGGTTATAAAGTAGATATAAATAAAACTTAAAAAAAGTCCTTCAAATTGGGCTGGAGCAATAGTTTGGTGGTTTGAATGCTTGCCTTGCAAGTGACCAACTACTACATTGGTGTAGGCAGGCAGACAGGGGTCCCCGAGGCAATGAAGTTTCACCCTAAGGCTGTTCAGATTCACCGGTTTGGAAACCGGAACCAAGACTTGATAAGACCTTCAGTAGACCTTGAGGAATCGGGATCAACCTATCTCAGCCCAGCCCCTAATCTGTTTACATTCTAGGACAGCAGACCCAACAGGAACAGAGATCTCTAAAAGAAGATTTTCAAAGAAGACCACTCCCAATGTCTCCCCTTGCCAAGGCCCTAGCAATGAACTTTAACCTAGGTTGAAGAAGTCTGTAAAAGCCGTCCTGACCAAAGGACTGTGCGCATATGCTGCCTGAGCCCATGTGCTACTTGAGCTCACGTGGCCCAGCACATGTGGTACTCGAGAATATGTGTCACCTGCATCTCCCCTCTTGAGATGTGTACTCTTTCTGTCACTTTCCCTCCTCCGTCCCCTTTCTAAAACTTCCATAATAAAATCTGTTCTACTTCACTGCTCATCTACTCCTGAAAATTCTTTTCTGCGAGGAAGATAAGAACCCTGAGGAAACCCTGGGTAAGGCCTAGGACTGACTTGCCTTTTATCAGTCCTTAGCCTGCCTAGCGGGTCCCTGGTGGCAGAGACGGCTGGGGAGAAAGTGACCATCTCTCTCCCCTTCGGGCCTCACATAAACCACCCGAGGGGCCCACCTACATCACATCCCCAGCTCTACAGGCGATCCTTTGAGCCCTTCGGGACACTTTGGTGATGGGTGTGGTGCTGGAATAATGTATGCATAAAAGAATTATTTAAAATATTGTAATTCTAGCTACACTAGCAAAAATGTGAAGATATGAATGTCTACACAAAAATATTATGCAAAAGTTATGGCCTCACAGAAGCAAGCCACGTGCTTTTGCCATTTAAAATTTTTTTACCAGGGCTGGAGTGATAGCATAGCTGGTAGGTCATTTTCCTGTCATGAGACTGACCCAGATTAATGCCTGGGATCCCATATGGTTCCCCGAGCACCACAAGGAGTAATTCCTAAGTGAAGAGCCAGAAATAACCCCTGAGCATCACTGGGTGTGAACCTCCAAACAAAAGCAAAAAAAAAAAAATTCTTGATTCTTCCTTTTACATGCCTCTTTATGGATTAAAGGGAAAAATGGATAGTCCTTGGACTAGAAACAAGTAGTTGCTATACTAAAGTATCTCTCCTTTATACCCTTGGGTCTGTTCTGGAAAGAATGCAACTTAAATGTCTCAAACAACCATTTTATACTCTTATGGAGCTTTGCAGGCTTAAACAATGCTAGAATTAATCCATGTTTCCCAGGCAAGAAGGACTCAATCCTTCCAATTAGACAAAACTGTATTTCCCTGGGAGACCAACAACTGTGTTACAATAGCTCAGTTACAATAGAACTAGAAACCAAGCTTATTTTCACAGAACTATACTATAAAACATATGTTGAAAACAATTTCCAAAACCTTTGTTTAGCTGGAGTGCTCTTTTCTTCTGAAAGTGAGAATTTCCATCATGGAGAGAAAACAATTTTCCTATCATAGTTTTTATTACTCTGGATTGACTAGAATCTCTTTGTGTGATATTAATCTAATTGTTTCCTGTTTCCTAATAAGAAAGGTGCTCTACCACAGATAGTGATGGTGTCTTGAATGGCAATTCAGCCAAACAAGGAAACTTCATACATTCTTTAGATGATTGATGAATTTTCTAGGAATGCTGCATAATAGCCAGTGGATATGCTATGAGCTGAGGTACATAAGTTAACAAACAGTTTCCACAACAGTAATTTGAAGTAAGATGTTTGTCTAGTGGTCATTAGGTAGGCACTAGATTGAATGACAATAGTATATCATTGCCACTCAAAGCAATCTAGATACCTTTCAAGAAAATTCCCTTTCCATAGGATTCTCATTATCTCCAGAAGGTGGAAAAGGACTGATAAAACCAATTCTCATAAAAAGGTTCAGTCCTGAAGGTGGACTTCCATTAATAATCCAGTTATGCACTTTTCGAAAGGAAACTGAAAACATGGGAAATTTTAGTCACCTGCCATGGTAAATCGCAAAGGCAGAATTTTTAGGCCATATATATCCATAATAATATTTTTAGGTTACCACCTTCTCTTCATTCACAGGGCTAGTACTGAAGCACTTCTCTGAAAAAACAATGCAATTCTATGAATGTTTGAATGTGTTGATGTTCAAGGATATATGATTCCAAAATAATAGAATGCAGCAGAAAAAATTTAAGAGCACTGTGCTAAGAGTTAGAGCTTCAGTAAAAATAATTCATCCTTTATTGACTTTATGAACTTTAGCAAGTTACTTAAATTCCAGAGTTTTGCTTATAAAATAGAACTGATCAGTTTACTACTTAAACAGCTGATGCCAGCAGTTTCATGAAGGGCTTTGATCACTGGCAAAGAGTAAAGGATTAGTAGATGTTATCAGCATGTGGTATTAGGGGAAGCCAAATACAGTTGGGGGAAGTTTGTTATTTTCTTTCGGTTTCTGTGCCACACCCAGTGGTGCTCAAAGCTCAGTCTTGACTCTGCACTTAGGGATCACTTTTGGAGAACCTAGGGAACCATATGGGTGTCAAGGATTAACATTGCATTTAAAACACCCTACCACTGAACTATCCCTCCAATCCCCAAAGAAAAAATTTGAACCAGTAACTACTCGTGAACCACTAAAGTCTTAGCTCCTGGCATAGGGTAGATACTAAAAAAGCATTTACTGAATGAAGAAAATTATGAATTTTCCCTTGCTTTATTTACCAGTTTCTTATTTTCTATTTTTTTCTCCATCACCAGAGGATGTCTAAAACTAGGGAAAGAGGAGGTAAAATTAGATATGGGAACAGGACTGGGCCATAGTTCTGAAAGCAAGAGCCCAACTAGAAGTGAGGAAAAAGATTAGCAAGACATTTGAGATGACAACCATGAATCAGACTGGGAATGGGTCTGACCTAAAGACCAGTTGAGGACACATGTATGCCATGTACATTTTTCTGAAGACTGAATGTACCAGAATTTCCACCAAAGTTGAAAAAAAAGGGTTCTCTGAAGTTTTGCCAGTAACTGTCATGATTCTTTCCAGATAGGTTGTAAAAGACCATGTTCAATAAGCAGACACATAGACTTATTTATTTACTGTATTTATCTGCCCTCTGATTCTCTTCTTCATCCACTCCCAGGCTTTCTTTCCAGTACTGGCAAGATAGGAATGGAAAGGGAAGGGATGCTCTGTTTCCTAGTATTATAGTGCTTGGAAGGGCATTGTGCTTTAGGATTATCAGTACATATAGGGTGTTTCCTCATCATGTCTGTAGAAATTTATCAAAGCTAAATATTAACTTGGTGTTCAGATAAATAAAACAAATAATCTGCACCCATATGTGTGAAGCATGCAACAGCTTATCATCTGTTATCCTGGTTCTAAAATTTTTCTGGCAAATATTTTTATTATACCACCGTGAGATATGCAATTAGAAAGATGTTCATGTTTGAGTTTCAGTCCTACAGTGAGTGTTACAGCACCCCCCCCTCCAACAGTGTCCATTTCCCACCACCAATGGCCCCAATTCCCTCCCCCTCCCTCAGCCTGCCTCTATGGCAGGGACTTTTACCTCTTTTCTCTCTCTTTTCTTCTCTCTCTGTCTCTATATAAATATCTTCCTTATCTTACACATTGTGGCTTGCAAGACATACATTTACAGATTATCATGTCTATCCCTTTGCCTATATTGAGTGCTCAGTTCTAGGTTGGTATTATCATTTCCAACAATTATTAGAACACTGTTCCCTTCTCTGTCTTACCTAACCTCTGACTCCCCACACACTTGCGGTTGATTCCACCTATTGACAAGAACTCCTGATCCATGGTTTGCCTAGTCTTGGATATTGGCATCATACTATAAGTTTTTATATCCCTCAAATAAATGCAGTCTGCAAACAGTGATAGCTTGACTTCTTCCTTGCCTATCTGGATGCCCTTAATATTCTTTTCTTCTCTCAATGCTATGGCAAGTACTTCCAGTACTATACAGAATAGAAACAGTGAGAGTGGGAAACCTGCTCTTATTCCCGACTTAGGGGAAGGTTTCAGTTTTTCTTGATTGAGAATGATGCTCACCATGGGCTTTTGGTAGATGGCTTTGACATATTGAGGAAAGTTTCTTCAATTCCCATTTTATGGAGCATTTTTATCATGAACGGTTGTTGTATCTTGTCAAATGCTTTCTCTGTGTCTATTGATATGATCATATGGTTTTTTTTTTTTTTCTCTTATTGACGTGATGTATTATGTTGATTGACTTTTGAATGTTGAACCATCCTTGCATTCCCGGGGTGAATTCTACTTGGTCATGATGTATAATATTTTTGATGAGTCTTTGGATTCTGTTTGCTAGTATTTGTTTAAGATAGTAGCATTTGTATTTATCAGGGATATTAATCTGTAGTTTTCTTATTTTGTGATGTCTGTCTGCTTTGGGTATCATGGTTATATGTGGGAAAGTTTCTGTTTCTTCTATTCCCTGGAAGAGCTTGAAAAGGACTGGCAGTAGGTCTTCCTTAAAGGTTTGGAAGAATTCATTTGTGAATCTATCTGGGCCTGGGCTTTTGTGTTTGGGCAGACTTTTTAATTGCTGTTTCAATTTCCTCAATGGTGATATTGAGGAGATAGGCTTATTCAGGTGTTCTAGGTCTCCTTGTTTCAGCCTTGGAAGGCTACAGGACTTCAGGAATTTGTCCATTTCTTCCAGATTCTCTTTTTTTCATGGCATACAGACCCTCAAAATAATCTCTGATGAACTTTTTAATATCTTTGGTTTCTGTTATGATGTCCCCCTTTTCATCTCTGATTCTATTTTTTTGAGTTCTCTCTTTCCCTTTCCTGACAAGTTTGTCGATTTTTTTTATTTTTTTCAAAGAACCAACTCTTGGTTTCTTTAATCTTTTGGATTATTTTTTTTATTCCAGCTCATTGATTGCCACTCTTTTTTTTGTATTACTTGTATTACTTGTCTTCCCATTGTTCATTGATTTGCTTGAGCAGGCACCAGTAACGTCTCCCTTTTGTTGGGAAGGAGGTCCATTATTGTTACTGTTTTTGGCATATCAAATACACCTCGGGTAGCTTGCCAGGTTCTGCTGTGGCTCTGAGTTCATCCCAGAGGGCCCAGTCCTTTTCTATGTTAGACCATCAACCATCCAGGGTCCACAGGGCAGAGCCATTGGTGTAGACAAGCCTGTCTCCCTGTCTGCCACCTGCTGATGCAGCTGGGCACCGCAGCCACACCTGCAACACCTCAAAGGGCAGTGATGGCTGCTCTAATTTTTATTATTTCCTTCTTTCTGTTTGTTGTTGGGCTCCCTTTTTGTTAGTGTTTTTCTAATTTTTGAGCTGTGAAGTCAGGTTATTTATGTGGGTCTTCTTTTCTGATGAATGCTTACAGAGTTATGAACTTTCCTCGCACAGCTTTCGCTGTATCCCACAAGTGCTGGTAGTTAGTGTCTTCATTTTCATTTGTTTCCAGGAATCTTTGGCTTTCCTCTTTGATTTCTTCTATGACCCACTTGTTGCTCAGGAGTGAGCTATTCAGTTTCCAGGTGTGTGGCTTAAATCTCTGTTTCTGTGCCTGTTTAACTTCCAATATCAGTGCATATGGTCTGAAAAAAATGGTTGACACAATATTTATCTCCTTGATTTTATGGAGGTATGTTTTGTGGCTCAGCATGTGATCTATCTTGGAGAATGTTCCATGTGCGCTGGAGAAAAATGTGAATTCACTTTCAGGGGGATAAAAAGCCCTGTATATATCTACCAACCCTCTTTCTTCTATTTTTTTCCTTCAAGGCCAGTATTTCCTTGGTGAATTTCAGTCTTGATGATCTATCCAGTGTTGATAGAGCAGTGTTGAAGTCTCTAACTACAATTGTGTTACTGTCAATGACTTCTTTTAAGTCTATTAGCAGTTGTTTTAAGTATTTTTCTGGCACCTCTTTGGGTGCATTTATGTTTAGGAGTGTTTCTTCCTGATATACATATCCCTTAATTATTCAGAAATGGCTTTCACTGTCCCTTCTAACCCTTTTCAGCCTGGAAGTCTATGTTGTCAGATACTAGTATGGCCACACCAGCCTTTTTGAAGGAGTTGTTTGCTTTGAGAATTGTTTTCCAGCCTTTGACTTTGAGTCTGTCTTTGCTCTGATTATTCAAATGCATTTCTTGTAGGCAGCGGAATATTGGTGGTAAGTTTTTAATTCATTTTACCACTCTGTGTCTCTTAATTGGTGCATTTAGGCCATTGACATTGAAAGAGATTATTCTCAGGGATTTTGTGCCATCTTTTTGAATAAGCTTTGTTGTGCTTTTCAGTTTGTCTTATCTTATAGTAGCTCCTTCAGTCCTTCTTTTTTTTTTACCTTTTTTAAGTATTTTATTATACCACCATGAGATATACAATTACAAAAGATATACAATTACAAAGTTCATATTTGGGTTTTGGTCATACAGTGTTCCAGCACCCATCCATCCACCAGTGCCCATCTCCCACCACCAACTTCCCAGTTCCCTCCCCCTCCTCCACCCCGTCTCCATGGTTATTTATTTCTTACCCTTTCTCTCTATCTCTTTTCCTTCCCTTCCAGACTATGGATTACAGAGCATACATTAAAGGGTTATCTTTTGCCTGTATTTAGCGCTCAGTTCTAGGTTGGTATTAGTACTTTTGACAATTGTTAGCACACTGTTCCATTTTTCTGTCTTACCTAGCTTCTGACTCTCACACATTTGTGATCATTTCCACCTTTGACAAGACCTCCTGATCCATGTTTCACCCTGACCTTGGATATTGGTATCATTTAAATTCTATCAGTAAAGATACTAGATATCAACCCCCAACACACAGCATTTGCCTTTAACCTTTTGAACCAAAACACGTGTTAGTATATCAAGAGCACCTAGACAAAGAATTATAAAAGGCACAGAGTAGTTCTAACTTATTCCATACTTGCAGGAGTTTGGAAATTCAAAAAACCTCATGGCAGGGACAGAATGAGTCATCAACTATTCACCAGAAAACATTCATCCATTTCCTACTTATCAGATGCCTCAGAATGCCAAACATTGGGCCAGATGTACAAGGTCAGCACTACATCTCCGCTCTGTACTCGTGTTTTGCTTGGCATAATTGTTTCTTTAAATGGGTTCCACTGAGCACAAGAGGCTCTGAAAACAAGAAAAATCAAAGCACAAAAATCTTTTCTGTTTATTTTTTCATTACTTATACACATATATTTTCATCTAGCTTATATTTATGACAGATGCATAGAATATAGCAACTCCCGAAATCTACCTTTCTGAACTTTAGTAATTTGAAAAGTATGAAACATTCTAACAAACTTCTCTAGCTTTGCTTTTCTGAAACATTACTGATATTTTTGGCTGCTTCCTCCTCTCTTTTAGTCTATAACCTGTCGATGGTAAGAGAAACCTGGACCTACTGCCAGTCCTTTTCAAGCTCTTCCAGGAAATAGAAGAAACAGAAACACTCCCAAACAGCTTCTACGAGGCACATATCACCCTAATACCCAAAGCAGGGAGAGACAACACAAAGAAAGAAAACTACAGACCAATATCCTTGATGAACACCGGATGCTAAGATCTTCAACAAAATACTAGCAAACAGAATCTAAAGACTCATCAAGAAGATTATACATCATGACCAAGTAGGATTCATCCCGGGAATGCAAGGATGGTTCAACATTCGCCAAGTCAATCAACATAATACATCATATCAATAAAAAAAAAAATAAAAACCATATGATCCTTTCAATAGACGCAGAAAAAGCATTTGACAAGATCCAGCACCCATTCATGATTAAAATGCTCCAGAAAATGGGAATTGAAGGGACTTTCCTCAAGATAGTTACAGCCATCTACCAAAAGCCCACAGCAAGCATCATTCTAAATGGGGGAAAAGTTGAAAGCCTTCCCCTGAGATCAGGGGACAAGACAAGGTTGCCCCCTCTCACCTCTTTTATTCAATATAGTACTGGAAGTACTTGCCATAGAAATCAGAGAAGAAAAAGGACATCAAAGGGCATCCAGATAGGCAAGGGAAGAAGTCAAGCTATCATTATTTGCATCCTTCTTTTAAAGTTGGTTTTGAGTCTATGAAGTTCCTGAGTTGTTGCTTGTACATGAAGTTGCATATCTTTCTTTCAAATTAGAATGTGTCTACCCAGGTAAAGAATTATTGGTGAGGCCTTCATAAGTCTTTTCACGATATCCCACCATTGTCTTTGGGCTCAGAGTGTTTCATCTGAAAATTCTGCTGTGAATCTTAGGGATGCTCCTTTATATGTGGTTTCCTTCTTTGATCTTCAAAGTTTTCAATTTTGAGGAGAAAGTGTTACACACAAAAATATTTTCAACCTTGCAGAAAGTAGTTAAAGATTATAAGACCACCTGACATAAGTGTATTTTTTTTAATTTCTTAAAATTTTAAGAAGTAAAATTGCTTGCTACTATTGGCAAGAGGCCTGGTACAAAACTAGTAGAGAATTTGTTCTGGAAACTTTCAAACCTCTGAAAAAACATCATTTTCTTTGTAAATAGATGTCTCAAAGACTTTGTGGACTCCTGCCCACAGTAGGAAAGCATTTTCTTCTCCAGCTTCACCAACTCAACAGTTTTCAGAAGAGTTCTTCAGTCTGAAACCTTACTTGGTACAATTTCTCTGCCCTATGGAGAGTTCATAGACATATAAGGTGAGAGTAGACAGCTGTTAGAATTCTTCCTGTCCCGGCTCCCTGACCATCTAGGCTGCTTATCTTGTGTGTGTGTATGTGTGTGGGGGTGCACCCTGAGATGTGCCTTCACGAGGATGAGCTGGTGTTAGGGATCCGGTATTCCCTAATGATTAGTGTACCTTAAGGGCCTTGCAGCAGGGGTTTGATACCAGGGGAGCCAACACCTGTGGAATCTGTAAAAGCTTACTGTTTCACCTGTGCATTGGCTCATAGAGTCCCTGTTGACACCTAGTGACCTTCTGACCCATCTGGGCCATGTAACCAAAGATTTCATCTTCTGGGGCCAGAGCGATAGCCCAGCGGGTAGGGGCATTTGCCTTGCAAGCGGCCAGCCCATGCCGGCCAGGGTTCAATCCCGGCATCCCATATGGTCCTCTGAGCACGGCCACGGAGTAATTCCTGAGTGCAGAGCCAGGAGAAATCCCTGAGCATTGCCTGGTGTGACCCAAAAAGCAAAAAAAAAAAAAATTTCATCTTTTTCCCATCTCGTGAACCTAACGTTATACATTCCTTTTACCCCTATATAATCATTGTTCCCCCCCAAATAAACTTTGTCATATGACCATTATTATGTGGCCCACATGGATGGTTTCTCCTGGCCAATTCATTGGGTTATATCTTTGAGCTAGAGATAACCATGTACATATCAAAGGAAAAAGGCTCCTCGGTGTTTTCCCCATATCCCATTATTTGTCTTTGATTTTAAAGCAATGCTGCTTTTCAATTGCTTGTTTGTTTCTATTTTATGATTCTAGTATTTCTTCCTTTCTTTTTAGTAAACATTGCTTGCATATTCTATTTCCTGATATTTTGAACCCTGATTACTTCCACTCAGAAGTGGTCTTGTCGAATCTCAAAGAGGATCTATCACCAAACTGAGACTATAGTGCAAACTTAATCCAGAAACTCATGGAAACAGGAAGACTTAAGACTTAAATTTTCAAAATGTGGATAGTGCATTGAGCAGAAGATAGTGATTAAGTGAGATACACAAAACATGGGTCAGATGCCAAATTCAGGAAGTAACAACAAAAATAATCCAAAACATAAGGCAGGAATTAAGGCAGGAACACCAAGAAACATGGATTGAACTTTAAATATCAATTAGCAATAAAGTTTCTTTCAGTCACCATAACACCTATCATTAAATTGAACTTCTGTGAACAGAACACTATTATTGACACTACACATGTATAATAATCCTTCCTGGTTTAGTCTCTATGATGTTGAAGGTTCAGAAAGAGAAGAAAAAACTCATAAACTGAAGTTTCTTTTGCACATAACACTTCAAATCACTGTCTATGTGACTACAATCCAGTATTTTTTCACAGGCCTCACTATCCCTGACTAGATCTGAAAGGGAAAAAATTATCCAATGGTATAGAGATGGGCACTACTTCAGGCTTCTCTTACGTGTTTCTCTTCGTTGATATGAAGAGTTTTTCAAGGCATAAATAAGGTACAGAGTGGGAGGCAGGCTAGGGGAGTGGGGAGAGAATCGGGACATTGGTGGTAGGAGATGGGCACTGTTGGAGGGATGGGTGCTGGAACACTGTGTGGCCAAAGTCCAAACGTGAACATTTTTGTAATTGTTAAAAAAGAAAAAATAAAAAAATTAAGAAAAAATCCAGAAAAGTCCAGAGACTCTCAGACATGGGGCAGAGCTGTTCCTTGCTCTCCCTGTGCACAGCCATTCATGAGGCAGTCGGGAGGCATGGTGGGTTCTAGCCCTGGCCCACCACCTTGGCAGAGCCTCACAACAAGCCAGACCACCCCCCTCACTCCACCGGCGCCGCCATTTTCCACATTTGGACTTCCCTCTCGTCAGAACTCCACCCAGCGGACCAGCCCATCACAGCCCGGATCATCGAGACCCACCCTGCAGCAGCTTTTTCCTCAATCCGGCCCAGGTATGCTGGTCCAGAGACTCTCAGACATGGGGCAGAGCTGTTTCTTGCTCTCCCTGTGCACAGCCGTTCATGAGGCAGTTGGGGAGGCATGGCGGGTTCTAGCCCTGGCCCACCACCTCGGCAGAGCCTCACAACAAGCCAGACCACCCCCCTCACTCCACGGGTGCCGCCATTTTCCACATTTGGACTTCCCTTTCGTCAGAACTCCACCCAGCAGACCAGCCCATCATAGCCTGGCCTCGCTTGCGGCCGCTGCGGTTCATCAATAAATACTTTATTTGGAGGTGTTTAAAAGAGTTTGCCTCCCGCTCGGCAAGCCTGGCAAGCTTCTCGTGTTGTATTTGATATGCCAAATTCCAGTAACAATTATATTAGGTCATTCCCATGACCTAATATAATGGTTTGAGGCTCTTTATGTTCCTGTAGCAAGCCGATGCCCCTGGCTCTACTGGCATGAGACAGGACATATGGAGATATTACTGGTGCCCGCTCTAGCAAATAGATGATCAACGGAAGATCGTGATGGTGAAGAAAAAAATATTCACCGTGATCTTTGACGAAGTTGAGTATGTAGTAAATGAGAATCATGCAGGGAAAAAAGCATTAATTCATACAGCTATTTGAGCCCAGTCACATTCCAGGAAAATGAGCATCTGTAATATGTATGACCAGGAGTGCAATGCAATCAGAAATGTCTTTATTCTAGAGCACAAAAAAAGTAGTTTATCTTTTAGTAAATGTTAAGAATGTTGAAAATTGGCCCACACTTGCAATTCTCAGTGCTTGCTCCTTGCTCTGCATTCAAGCATCACTCTGAGCAAGGCTGTAGAAACCAAATGGGTTGATAGAATTGAACCTCGGTTGGCCTCATTCAAGGCAAATGCCCAACCTCCAAATCTCTCCAGTCCTAAGAGTAGCATTTATATGCACTGTGAAACAAAAAGCAGTGTGATACATTAATGTGGAGATATGTTTCCTTACAAATAGTATTTGCAAATTATACTGAAAATACAAGTTATACTGTGTCTACTTCTAGTCTTTTGTATTTATTTGCTGCCTGATGTTCCATATGATGTATAACTGCTGCAATTTGATTATTCAGTCTACTGCACTAAGCATTCTTATTGCCTCCAATTTTCTATTACCACAAAAACAGTAGCAAAAAGTCTTTATGGGTCAGTGTACAACTTTTGAGTTGAATATCCAAGGGTCAAGATAATGAATTCTGAACAAACATACTGTAAACCTAGGAAAAAGCTACAACTTTGCCCTTTGGGCATGGCTGTACCAGCTGTAGGAGTCTTAGTTACTCTTAGATACACAACCTAATCATATGCCTTTCCCCACTATATCTTGGCGTCAACATTCATAAAATCACATTGATCACTTTGTATTAAATTCAAAGTTCTATTTGTTTTAGATACATTGTATATATATCAGGATATATAATAAGGCAAAAGCCATATATAAATTTTTATTTTCTATTTGTTTTAGATATGTATATATATCGGATATAAATAAGGCAAAGCCATATATAAATTTTTATTGTTGTCACTTATATTTTCTTGTTAGAAATTGATACTTATTAATGATTCTTATAATGTCATATCAATCTTCAGATTTACTTCAAGATTCATTTAAGCATATTTTTAAAATTTTTTTATATTTCAGATCAAATTTCTTTTTGAACAGGTTATGAACACTTCTGTCAAGTACAGTTTTCTTTTTATTGTTGGCTGCATTTCAACCCCTGCCAAGATTCCAACGTTCTAGCATGGAAAGCCATGCTCTGAAATACTTTGAAACAATTTCTGTGGCCAATGGTTCACTTCTCCAATGTCTTTTCCTCTTCCGAACATTTTCATTTATAGCATGGACTTCAAAGTCTCCAATAATCTATTCCAGATTTTTTGGCTTCTATATTATTTATTCCCAAACACATCAGTTATTCAGCCAGTAGTTGGTTGGTTTAAGAGAATCAGTTGCTACTTTTTCAGGATAGTCAACCACCCAAACCTCTGAGTAAGTCACTTCTATAGTTATTGACTTTGACTTTAATTGTATTTGATTGTTTGAGAGAATTTTTCCTTCATGCTTTTCCTTTAAATTGCTTTTTACTACAGCATTAAAACAGCTATATTTTACCTGCTGTGTTTGTATTATCATTTATAATAACCGTGCACCTAACTCAAGAGTGCAAATCACAGTTTTTTTTATAACTTTAAGTGAGTTTGTTGGTCTAAACTTTGATTACAATGGAATAAAATTTATGTTTTCATTCACATCAATTCAAACAAAATTGATCATCTCACCAACAGTGCAGTTCATACTGATGCTTCTCCCTAAGTCAATTTGCAATCAATTTCCTTGGACAGATGTGAAAGAGAATAACTCACCATCTCAATATTCTCCTGCACTATCTTTAATATCTGTCTTTTGTTTTCTTTCTAGTTTCTTAGGTCTTACCCAATCTGGTCCAGAACTCAGTACCTGGTATTGATCAGAAGATGAAAATTGACCTGTTAAACTATTTGTGTTGAACAGTTATTTGTGGCCTCAATTAATTTCAGAAAGATGGAGCCACATCTGAGATCAACGAGTTTCCTCTGATTTCTCATGGCCTGCTTCCCTAACCAAATGGCTCCTTAGATTTGCCTTATAAATGTGCATTGTCAACCAAGACCAAAGGATCTGTGGAACCACAAGGAAATGAAGTTCCAGAAATTGCTCATCTTGGGGAGAAAGTTTGGGTTGGCAAGGAGAGAAATATTTGCTTTCTTTGATTCTAGCTTCCTGTATCCAGATAGCCTGCAATTCTAGGACTATATTTATCAAGATCCAAAGTATGGCATCACATTTTCACTGTGTTTTGTGGTAAACTGATTCAGTAACTTCTTCCCTTCCCTCCCACTCCTCCCCACATACTACAAACTTCCCTTTGCAGTTTTGTATTTTGAAACAAATTTCAGTCTTCTAAAACTTATCAATATCTTATCAGATGTACTAGAAAAGATACTTATTAGTATCTTTTCTAGTACATCTTTGACTCCACCGTTCTCCCTGCATTAACATACACCTCAGAGACCTGGGCCCCACGAAAGCAGGATGAGAATGCTATTTGGGTCTCCCAGAGAGGAATCAAAAGAGCTATCTATGCTTGGAATATCACGCCTCACTCAAGTGAGAGAAGGAATCCAGAGTTCCGACCTCCGGTCGCTATTCCAGAATCAGCGATGCGCTCCCTGCGTTTTGCCAAGGCATCGAAAACCAGATGGACTGGACATGTAATATGATTTGGTGATGACTGCTGGACTAGAGCTGTTACTGACTGGATCCCACGGGATGTCAAAAGATCACGTGGCAGCCCACCTACAAGGTGGTCAGACTTCCTTGTCAAGACCCTGAACGAACGATTTGAGGCTCTTCATATTCCTGAATCAACCAGATGCCATCGGGCTACATTGGCACGTGATAGGGTCCAATAGAAATGTTACTGGCGCCCGCTTGAGCAAATCAATGAATAACGGGATTCAAGTGATCAAGTGATCTTCTCTAGGCATCAAGGTAAACCCCACCCAGATTTCCTGTGAATTTAGCAATTTGGATTATGGTGCCATTATTTTCAGGGTAATTATGAAAGCAATTTTTTTGAGAATGGAACCAGTAAGGGCATATTCCATTACTACTTTATCTGTTATCCTTATACATTCTCAAATGTAAGCTCCTTCCTCTATATAATGTGAGCAGGTAGAAAAACCTTCCAAAAGTAATGAATATTATAGTTTT
The DNA here is from genome assembly GCA_021461705.1 of Cryptotis parvus. NCBI lineage: Eukaryota > Metazoa > Chordata > Mammalia > Eulipotyphla > Soricidae > Cryptotis > Cryptotis parvus. Next base: position 56,246 of record JAJIBD010004282.1, on the reverse strand, counting down.
ATCTATTTGCAAAGTGAGCTCTTGAAGAGCAAATAACTTATTAAAATTCAATAAATAATGTCATGCTTCTGAAATAAGGTGTTTTGCACTACAAGGAAACCAAAACTAGGTTGTCAGAGAAGATGACGAATTCAGTTTAGAATTCAGAAGATGTAGACTTGCAAAACTCAGTAACTTCAGAAAGACTGAAACACAGGATCTAGCTTCCATCCAATAATAATGAAAGAAGTTCAGCATATTTTTGTAACACAATTGGTGAGTATTGACTCAAAGTAAAAGCAATTAAGATTTGATTCCCATTGAAAGTATCAAGAAATGTCAAGCCTTTTCACAATGAAATCCAAAGAGTTTAAATTCCTCTTTTTAATTATGTTTGCTCCCCCACTGTTTGGTATATATATTTTAAATATCTTTATCCACAGTATGATGAACTATTGTGCATAGATAATTGTGAGGACTGAAAGAAGCATTTGTGATTTTATTTATTGACTTATTAAACTCTAGTACTTCCACATATTAAGATAATTTATAAAATGGGCAAAGAGATTACTCAACATGTCTTGGTTTTCTATGACTATTGCACTAACATACACAAACACTTTGCTTCTTCAGAACAATAGCAATGGATTACTTTAGGGCCAGAGCAATAGGACAACAGGTAGGGTACTTACCTTGCATGTAGCCAAGCTGGATTTGATCAATGACACCCTGTGTGGTTCCCTGAGCCCACCAGGAGTGAACCCTGAGCACAGAGCCAGGAGTAAACGCTGAGAACCACTAGTGTGTCTCCTCAAAAAATCAAAACAGAAATGCATTACTTCATTCTAATAGATATTAGAGTCCAAAGTGGGTCCTACTGGCTAAACACAAGGTGTTGGCAGAGCTGAATTCCTACTGGAGACTCTAGGGAAGAATCTATTTTTTAGGTTTCTGAAGGCCAGAATTTCTTGGTTTGTGACTTCTTCCATTGGCAAAGCATGCATTGTCAATTACTGTATTTTGCCATATTATAAACCAATAACCAGTATGAACTAATTGGTAATAAATAAAAATCATTCTCTAAATTCCTGTCTTCATTTACTCAACTTAAAGTACTTTTGGTGATATCATCAAGTTATTAACTGTAGTCCCTTTTCTACCTTCCTTCTCCACTTTAAAGAGACATTTTATGATTTTATTTTTATTTACTTTTTTGCTGCAACTTTTTAAATTTAATATTTTTATTATACCACTGTGAGATATACAATGACAAAGATGTTCATATTTGAGTTACAGTCATACAATGTTCCAGCACCCATCACTCCACCAGTGTCCATTTCCCACTACCAATGTTCCCGATTCCCTCCCCCATCCCCTAATCTGCCGCTATGGCAAGTTTATTATCTCTTTCTCTTTCTCTCTTCCTTCTCTTACACATTGTGGATTGCAATACATACATTTAGAGGTTATCATATGTATCTTTTTGCCTGTATTTAAGGCTCAGTTTTAGGTTGGTATTAGCACTTTCTACAATTATTAGCACTCTGCTCCCTTCTCTGTCTTACCGAACCCTCTGACTCCTACATGTTTGTGTAATTTTCACCTTTGACAAGACCTCTTGATCCATGCTTTTACTGACAACTGGTATATATATATATATACATATATATATATAAAAACACTATTATATATATAACACTGTATCACTGTCACTGTATTCCCGTTCATTATCATGTATATATATTTTTTTTCATGACATATATATATATATATATATATATATATATACACACATATATACATATGTCATGAAAATAAATGCAGTCATTCTATATCTGTCTTTTTTCCTTCTGGCTAATTTCACTCAACATGATCCTCTCCATGTCCATCCATTTATAGGCAAATTTCATAACTTATTTTTACTAACAGCTGCATACTATTCCATTGTGTAGATGTGCCACAGTTTCTTTATCCAGTCATCAGTTCTCAGGCACTCTGGTTGTTTCCAGATCCTGTCTATTGTGAATAGTGCTGCTATGAAAATAAAGGTGCAGATGGTGTTTCCACTGTGTGTTTTTGGCTTCTCAGGGTATATTCCAGGAGTGGTATGGCTGTGTCAAATGGGAGCTCAATTTCTAGTCTTTGGAGGAATGTGCATATTGTTTTCCAAAAAGCTGTACCATCTACATTTCCACCAACAATAGATGAGAGCCCCCCCCCTCCCACATCCACACCAGCACTTGTTGTTCTTGCTCTTTTGGATATGTGCCAGTCTCTGTGGTGTGAGATGATAGGTCATTATTGCTTTAATTTGCATCTTTCTGATGATTAGTGATGATGAGCAATTTTTCATGTACCTTTTAGCCATTCAAATTGTTCCTTGTCAAAGTTTCTGTTCATTTCTTCTCCCGTTTTTTGATGGGATTTGCTATTTTCTTCTTTTTAAAGCTCTACAAGTGCCTGTAAAGTTCTACAAGTACCTGATATATCCTGGATATTAACCCCTTATCAGATGGGTATTGGGTGAATATTCTTTCCCATTCTGTGGACTGTCCTTGTATCCTGGTCATTGTTTCTTTTCAGGTGCAGAAACTTTTGAGTTTCTGTACCATAAGTTTATCTTTTCTTCCAGTTGCTTTGTTAGTGGTGTTTCATCTTTGGGGATGCCTTTAGCTTCAATGTCGTGGAGAGTTTTTCCTATATTTTCTTCAATGTACTTTATGGACTCAGCTCTGATATTGAGATCTTTGGATCCATTTTGATCTGATTTTTGTGCATGGTGTTAGAGGTCCAAATTCATTGTTTTTACATGTAGCTGCCCAGTCTTCCCACACCACTTGTTGAAGAGGCTTTCCTTGCTCCATTTTGGACTCTTTGCACCTTTATCGAAAATTAAATGATCATGTGTTTGAGGATGTGTGTCAGGATACTCAACTCTTTTTTATTCCATTAGCACGCTGTTTTAATTACTACTGCTCTGCAGTACAGTTTGAAGTTGGGAAAGGTGATGTCTTCCATCTTCTTTTTCCCAAGGATTGCTCTAGTTATCTTGGGGGTTTATTATTTCAAATGAATTTCAGGAGTGTTTGGGCAATTTTTTGAAGAATATCATGGGTATCCTTATAGGGACTGCATTGATTCTTTACAAAGCTCTAGGGAGTATTACCATTTTGACAATGTTGATTCTCCCCATCCATGAGCAGGGAATGTGTTTCCATTTCCTTGTGTCCTCTTTCATTTCTTAAAGCGGTGTCTTGTAGTTTTCTTTTGCACAGGTCCTTTACACACTAGTTAAGTTGATTCCTAGGTATTTGATTTTCTGTCATACAATTGTGAATGTAATCATTTTCTTAATATCCCTTTATTCTCTTTCATTATTTGTATATAGGAAAGCCACTGACTTTTTGTGTATTGATTTTGTACCCTGCCACTCTACTATAAGTATCTATTATTTCCAGGAGTATTTTGGTAGAGAGTTTAGGGTTCTCTAGGTATAATATCGTCATCTGAGAATAATGATAGCTTGACTTCTTCCTTGCCTATCTGGATGCCCTTAATGTCCTTTTTCTTCTCCGGGTTTCTATGGCAAGTACTTCCAGTACTGTATTGAAAAAAAAGAGGTGAGAGTGGGCAACCTTGTCTTGTCCCTGATCTTAGGGGGGAGGCTTTCAATTTTTCCCATTAAGAATGATTCTCGCAGATTATGTTGAACGAAATTAACCAGAAGGAGAGAGACAGATACAGAATGACTGCATTTATTAGCATAACATAAATATATATATGTATATATGTACATATTATGATACCAATATCCAAGGTCAAGTGAAACATATATCAGGAGGTCTTGTCAAAGGTGGAAATTATCACAAACATGTGGGAGTCAGAGGCTAGGTAAGACAGAAAATGGAACAGTGTGCTAACAATTGTCGAGGATACTAATGCCAACCTAGAACTGAGCATTAAACAGAGGAAAAAAAGATACACATAACAACCCTTTAATGTATGTTCTGTAATCCATAGTCTGGAGGAGAATCAAAAGAGAAAGAGAGAGAAAGGGAAAGAATAAAGAACCTGCCATGGAGGAGGGCTGGGGAGAGGGGAGGGAACCGGGACGTTGGTGGTGGGAGATGGGCACTGGTGGCGAGATGGGTGCTGGAACACTGTATGACCAAAACCCAAATATGAACTTTTTAATTGTATATCTTTGTAATTATAAAAATAAAAAAAAAGAAAAAAAAAAAAAGAATGATTCTCGCTATGATCTTTTGGTAGATGGCTTTGTCTATATTGAGGAAGTTTCCTTCAATTCCCATTTTCTGGAGGGTTTTAATCATGAATGGGTGCTGGATCTTGTCAAATGCTTTATTTGTGTTTATTGATGTGATCATATGGTTTTTATTTTTTCTCTTATTGTTATAACGTATTATGTTGATTGACTTGCAAATGCTGAACCATCCTTGCATTCCTGGAATGAATCCTACTTGGTCGTGGTGTATAATCTTTTTGATGAGTCTTTGGATTCTGTTTGCTAGTAAGTTGTTGAAGATCTTAGCATTTGTGTTCATCATGGAGATTAGTTTGTGTTTTTCTTTCTTTGTGTTGTCTCTTCCTGCTTTGGGTATCAGGGTGATATGTGCCTCATAGAAGCTGTTTGGAATTGATTTTGTTTCTTCTATTTCCTGGAAGAGCTTGAAAAAGGACTGGCAGTCGGTCCTCCTTAAAGGTTTGGAAGAATTCACTAGTGAATCCATATGGAACTGGGCTTTTGTGTTTGGGCAGACTTTTTAATTACTGTTTCAATATCCTCGATGGTGATAGGCTTATTCAAGTATTGCACATCTTCTTGTTTCAACTTTGGGAGGTTATAGGACTTCAGGAATTTATCCATTTCTTCTAAGTTTTCATGTTTCATGGCATACAGACTCTCAAAGTAATCTATGATGTTCTTTTGGATTTCTGTGGTTTCTGTTGTGATGTCCCCATTTTCATTTCTGATTCTCTTTATTTGGGTTCTCTCTTTCCCTGTCCTTACAAGTATTTCCAGTGGTTTGTTGATATTGTTTATTTTCTCAAAGAACCAGCTCTTAGTTTCATTAATCTTTTGGATTTTTTTTGAGTTTTCAGCTCTTTGATATCCTCTCTAAGTTTTACTATTTCCTTCTTTCTGCCTGGGTTGGCCTCCTTTTGTTGGTCTTTTTCTAATATTTTGAGCTGTGAAGTCAGGTTATTTATGTGGGCCCTTTCTTTTTCCTGATGGATGCTTGTAGAGCTATGACCTTTCCTCTTAACACGGCTTTTGCTGTATCCCACAAGATTTTATAGGTCGTGTCTTCATTGTCATTTGTTTCCAGGAGTCTTTGGATTTCTCCATTGATCTGTGACCCACTGGTTGTTCAGCAATGAGCTGTTCAGTTTCCAGGAGTTTGTCTTGACTCTCTGTTTGTGTATGTGGTTAACTTCCATTTTCATTGCATTGTGGTCTGAAAAGATAGTTGACACATTTTCTATCTTTTTTTATTTTATTGAGGCATGTTTTATGGTTTAGCATGTGGTCTGTCTTGGAGAATGTTCCATGTGCACTGGAGAAAAATGTGTATTCAGCTTTTTTGGGATGAAAAGCCCTGTATATATCAACGAGTCCTCTTTCTTCTATTTCTTCCTTCAGGGTCAGTATTTCCTTGGTGAGTTTCAGTCTTTCAATCTATCAAAACTTGATAAAGCAGTGTTGAAGTCTTTGACTACTATTGTGTTACTGTCAAGTCTTCTTTGAAGTCTATTAGCAGTTGTTTTAAGTATTAGCTGGCCCCTCGTTGGGTGCATATGTGTTTTGGAGTGTAATTTCTTCCTGGTATACATATACCTTATTATTAAGAAATGGCCTTCATTGTCCTGTCTAACCTTTTTTAGCCTGAAGTCTATGTATCAGACACTAGTATGACCACACTGGCCTTTTTGGAGGAGTTGTTTGCTTGGAGAATTGTCTTCCAGCCTTTGACTTTGAGTCTGTGTTTTACTCTTTTAAAGAGACTTTGGGGCCCAGCTGAACTGGAAATAGAGTTTCTTATCTTAAAGTTGTCGGATTAAACATTTTTTTACATATTCTATTAAATATGAATTCTTTTCATTTTAAATTTTATTTGATTATACCACTATGAGATATACAATTATACAAATATTCATGATTGGACTCACTCATACAGTGTTCCAGCACCCATCCCTACACTTGTGCCCATTTCCTACCACCAATGTCCCCAGATTCCCTCCCCCTCCCTCTATAGCAGGTGCTTTGCCTATTTTTCTCTCTCTTTCTCTCTTCTTTACACATTGTGGCTTGTCCTGCATACATTTAAGGGTTTAAATATGAATTTTATATTTGATATCTTTCCTACTTCATAACATATTCTCAGATATTTTTTTCCTTTTTGGGTCATGACCAGTGATGCTTAGGGATTACTCTGCTCTGCATTCAGTACTTACTCCTGGCAGTGCTCAGGGGACCACATGAAATGCTGTAGATCCTACTGGGTAGACCACATGCAAGGCAAATGCCATACCCCTGTACTACCACACAGGCCCCATATTTCGAGAATTAGGGCATGTCCACCCTAAGTAGGAGGTGTTATTATGCTTATGGGAATATTCATTGTTATCTATGAAATGCCATTGTGGGGTCTGTGTGATTCTATAAGGATCACTTGTATGACTTGTCTTCCTGTTGTTCATCGATTAGCTCAAGCAGGTACCAGTAGCATCTCCATATGTCCTGTCATGTGCTAGTGTAGCCCAAGGGCATCTGCTCACTCCAGGAACACGAAGAGCCTCAAACCATTCCTTCAGATCATGGGAATGAGGTCTATAATTGTTGCTGGTTTTTGGCATATCAAATACGACACAGGTAGCCTGCCAGACTCTGCTGTGTGGTATTATACTCTCAGTAGTAGGCTCTCATATCGTACTTACTGATGAACCGTGCGTTATGAGGAGAGATGGGCTTTTCTCTTGGATGGAGCTCTGATGAACTGTGGAGTCCGAATGTCAAAAATGGCGGCCCTCATTGTGTGGGTTTTCTTCTCCTTTCTTGTGAGGCTCTATTGGGATGGCGGGCCAGGGCTGAACCTTCCCTCTCGGGTGCCTCATGATCAACTGAGCACAGGGAGAGCAGGTAGCAGTTCTGCCCAGTGTATCTGAGTCTCTGGATCAGACATACCTGGGTTTGAAATAAGCTTCACTTAGGGTGGGACTCTGATGAGCAGGGCTTGAGATCAGCTTTTCTGTTGGTAGAGCTCTGACAATCTATGGGGTTCGAATATTGAAAATGACTGCCCTTTTATAAGGATAGCCCCCTTATTTTTCACAAGATTATTTTTATAACTCTCCAAACTGGGCAAACTGAGAGTAAAGCAAATAGCCCCTCTAGTGGTACAAATGGATTTAATCTAATTGATTTTACCTGTAGACAATTTTTAAACATTGCATTTTATGACCATAGGATGAAACAGCACTGTATCATTCAGTAAATTCTTTCTAGTATTGTTGAATGCAGAGATGTGTATCTGTTCTTGGGTCTCCTTGAATCAGTTTTAACATCTGACTGATTTCTTCACTGAAGTATTAGTAAAATTTTTAACATGCTTACTTTATATTTGCCTGATAGTGATAATTTTGTATGAAAAATGAAACTTTAGCACCCTGAAGCCATCCAAGAGCTAAGAATGTTCTGACTGCAAAATAAAACAGATGTTAATTCTCTTGAACAGTATTTCTCAATGTGCAATAACTCTGACATGGATTCTGTGTGTGGCAATGAATATTTGCTCAAAGAATGTTTCATTTTAACATAATTTGGGGGAAAGTTTTTATTCATGCAACTATTTATAGACTTAGCATCCCATGAAAAATATTTAAGAAAATTCCATTGTCAATTATTGGAATTTTGCCACGGTATAATCAGTGACCAGCATACACTAATTTGTAATACATAAAAATCATTCTCTAAATTCCTTTGTCTTAATTTACTCAACTTTAAAATGCTTTTTGACAAACAACCCCATCAAAAAATGGGGAGAAGAAATGAACAGAAACTTCAACAAGGAAGAAATTGAATGGCCAAAAAAACATATGAAAAAATGCTCATCATCACTAATCATTAGAGAGTTGCAAATCAAAACAACAATGAGATACCACTTTACACCACAGAGACTGGCACATATTCAAAAGAGCAAGAACAACAAGTGCTGGCGTGGATGTGGGGAAAAGGGGACACTCATCCATTGTTGGTGGGAATGCTGGCTGGTATAACCTTTCTGGAAAACAATATGGACATTCCTCCAAAGACTAGAAATTGAACTGCCGTTTGACCCAGTCATACCACTCCTGGGAATATACTCTGGGTAGCCAAAAATATGCAGTGGAAACACCAACCCTACTTTTATGTTCACAGTAGCATTATTCACAATAGCCAGAATCTGGAAACAACCAGAGTGCCCTAGAATCGATGACTGGATAAAGAAGCTTTGGTACATCTACACAATGGAATACTATGCAGCTGTAAGGAAAATGAACTTATAAAATTTGCCTATAAATGGATGGACATGGAGAAGATTATTTTGAGTGAAATTAGCCAGAAGGAGAGAGACAAGTACAGAATGACTGCATTTATTTGCATGGCATAGATATATATGTGCATATTGTGATGCCAATATCCAAGGTGAAGTGAAACATGACCTTGTATTAGGAGGTCTTGTCAAGGGTGGAAATTGTTGCAAACGTGTGGGAGTCAGAGGCTGGGTAGGACAGAGAATGGAACAGTGTGCTGACAATTGTTGAGGGTACTAGTGCCAACCTAGAACTGAGCATTAAATACAGGCAAAAGGATATACATGACAACCCTTAATGTATGTTCTGTAGTCCATAGTATGGAGGGGAAAGAAGAGAGAGAGAGAAAGGAAATAAATGGGGAACCTGCCATGGAGGCGGTCTGGGGAGAGGGAGGGAACCGGGTAGTTGGTGGTTGGAGATGGGCACTGGTGGAGGGATGGGTGCTGGAACACTGTATGACCAAAACCCAGGTATGAACTTTTTAATTGTGTATCTTTGTGATTGTGTATCTCACGGTGGTGTAATAAAACACTTAAAAAAAAACAACAAAGTGCTTTTGGTTGCCTTTAATTAAACCTGTTTGAAAGAAGATTGTAGATATACACAAGTTTTCAGAATTAATGCTACTTACGTTTTTTATTTCATTTGACTTTTTAAAAACATTCATAAAATTGATATTAGAATTATAGTTACAAATGATTAATTTGTAAATGATCATTAGTAATGCAAAGCTTATGTCTATTTTCTATGTACCCAGATTCCTGAAAACAGAGGGCTTGATAACTATTGACAGTTTAGTGACCGGATCTAGTTCTACACTTTCGGATCAAGATAATAAACACCAACATTAGTGGATATTTATGATTGCCTAGTCCCTAAATAAACAATGTATATTCACAATCAATACCTAAGCTAGCAATATCCTCATCATATTAAAGAAGAAACTATATCTTAGTGCAAGTACTTGTTCAAAGTAACATGGCATACACTCAAGTGGCTGAGCTGGAGCGGAGGAGCCACAGTATTAACTAGTTAAACACTTAGATTCTCAGGATTTACAGTCCTTCAGTGACTTAAGAAATTTTATATCTTAGAGAATTATAGGATAAGTCTTTAAGATACACAGAACAAAATCTTGGCATGTGGATTATTTCTAGCTGCTGAGTAAATTGAGATCCTACTAGCTCATGAGTAATTTTCCAATTTCATTTCCAATTTCTGCAGAACTTCTTAGGGATATTAATCCCTTGAAATTAGGGATATTAATCCAAATTACGATTTTTGTCAGAAACAACATTTCTGTGAGAGAGAACTCTCTATGTGGCAAGGGAGACATCAGGTTCCAGAGCTTCTTGCCTTCTTGCTTCTCCCCTCATCGCATGAGTCCTTGGTCTTTATCCTTTGAGCCTTATAGTCCTATCCTCTTCTTTATCCTGAATCTGTACCCTCACTTTGTCCCACTGATTTATTTATTTAATTATTTATGCTATTATACCACCATGTGCTATGCATTACAAAAATGTTCACTATTGTCATACAGTGTCATACCAGCACCCATCCCTCCACCAGTACACATTTTCTACCACCAATGTGCCCAGATTCCCTTCCTCCTCCTCCAGCCTGCCTCAATAGCAGGAACTTTACCTCTTCTCTCTGTCTCTCTCTCACACCTCTTACACATTGTGTCCCACTGATTTTAGAGTCTGCATACATGCAGATTATCCTTATGCATACCTTATGCAATATAATTACATTTTATGTTTTCTCCTACTAATCTTTATATTATATTGAGGGCTCTTCCAACCTGAGAAGAATCCAGAAGAGTTAGGATGCCATGTTGGTGGTGGGAATTCCTACAGTGTAGGTATATTGCAGCATTATTAGAGAGGGATTGGCATAACACAATTGTATGCATACATATATACCTGAAACAAATATTAAAATATTCACAGTGAGATAAATAAAAAGTATAAAATGCTTGTCCTCTCGGCTTCTCTGAGCTCTGACCTCTACCTCGCCCTCCTGGCTGCAGCCAAGACGCCCGGTGTCACGCCTCAGCCCCACAGCTGCCAGGAAGGAGCCTCTCGCTCCCTGAAGGTAATAGCAGAATTTATAAGCAAAGAATTTTTAGAGAAGTCAGCAAAAAGATAGCAAAAATGCCGAAACCATTGAATAGTATTCCATTTTGTATATACAGTTGAACAACAAGGGTTTGAACTACAAAGGCACACTTGCTCATGGGTTTTGTATTTATTCACTTTAACCAGCCATGGATGTCAGTTGAATCTCCTGGTGCCAAATTTGTGGATATAGAGAACTGACATAACTTAGATTTGGGTTTTTACTGTGATTTGGCATTGCCCCTCAAGGTGTTGCAGGTGTGGCTGTGGTGCCCGCCTGCGTAGGCAGGTAGCAAACAGGAGATTGGCTTGTCTGCACCCAGGGCTCTGCCTCATGGGCCCTGGATGGTTGATGGTCTGACACAGAAAAAGACTGGGCCCCCTGGGATGAAACCAGAGTCATGGCAGAGCATGGCAAGCTACCCGTGGTGTATTTGATATGCCAAAAACAGTAACAATGGACCTCATTCCCAACAAATGGAGATATTACTGACGCCTGCTCAAGCAAATAGATGAACAACGGGAAGACAAGTGATACAAGTGATAAAATGCCTATTTTCCTTTACCAGCTAAAATGAAATTAGCCTCTAGGGGAGCTCCAGATCTCTTGTTTCACTTTTCCCATCATTCCGATAGTACACTCACACAAGCAAACACTCCAACCTCTGAAAAGTAATTAGACATCTGGACATGTCTAATTGCTTTAAAAGCAAGTGTACATATTCTTGTGTCATTCTTGATGATTGTTTCAGAGTGATGTATCTGTAGGAAGTGTGTTAACAAGGTTCCTGTATGAATTCTGTCCCCTTCTTATATAGGGGTCATTTATAAAATCATTTGTCTAAGTGTGGACTTTGTTAGTTTCCATCATATTCTAGGTCTGCTTCCTTCTGCCAATATGTTAAGTTTATGTAACCCTACAGCTTTAGGTCTTCAGGTTCACATTTATTTGAACTATTTTGGGAAAATATATGTGTTCTCCAGTTCAGCTCTCAAAGGGTGACAGTGCTGATCTGTGTGGGCAGAGCATCAGGCTAGCTAGTACATCTATCTGTTTAAGAATCTAGCTATAGTACCAGAGAAATAGTACAGCAGATAAGGCACTTGCCTCGCACATGCCTAACTCAAATTTTATCTCCAGCACCCCACGCGGTCTCCAGTCCCACCAGGAGTGATTCTTGAGCACAGACCAAGGAGTGAGCCCTGAGCATCAATGAGTTTAGGCCAAAAACAATAACAAATATATTTTTTAAAGAATCAGCTGTTTCTACTGCAGATTCTTTCCCTAACCCTTATTAGCTCACAAAATGTCTTTATATGAGTAAGGGAAGTCAGAGGAAACTTCTATACCAATAGAACCAATTGCTGTGAGGGTTGTGGGGGCAGGGAGAAATAATCAAGTGGTAGTCTTAGCTAGTCTTACTACCCAATTACGTGCAATATGGAGGAACCCGTCTGAGATAGTATCTGAAACCTTTATCTGAACCGCAGGATGTGGCCTCTAAGAATCTGCTTTTACTTTAAAAGGACAGATTCTCAGAGGTTGTATCAAGCCTTGCAAAAGAATTGCTGCTGGTATGATTCAAATTTTTTGCTTTATAAACCCTCATTTTTCCCCCTCAATCTGTTTGCCTAGAGCAGAAAACTGTAGGCTCAGTTTTGGGCTCAGCATGCTGCTATGAGCCAAAGACTCTTGGGTCACAGAAGCAGCTTTGAATTTTCTGATGCATTAATTACCAAGTTGATTATTCCTTGCGGCATCAAGAGTGAAACTCAGCAATAATTTCAGACCCATCATGCGCTGGCACCTCCAGCAGTGCACTGAAACTCTACTAGATTTCTTAAATAACAGATGGGAAAGAGCAAAAAGTATTGTGAGCAAGGAAACACATTGGGGGAAAAGGTCAGGAAAGTAGAGCCAAGGGCAACCACCAGAAAGATCCTCTGGTCTATAACTCTGTCCACTAACTGAGGCACCTTCCAAGTTAAAATGACAGAATATTAACAGTAGAATGAACATTTATAACCTAGTACTTTACACAGATGCAAACAAATCTTTCAACTTTATCCCAAATTCACTTTAGAGAAATTTTCTGATTAACACATAGAAGACTATAAAGTTGATAATGTTACCAAATTGTTGGTAAATTTCCATTGCATTAGAAATGACATAAATTTGTTGGTCAGGATTTTTTTTTGTTTATGTATACTAGAAAGGACAGACTGTGATGAATCTTTCTCCTCTCATTTTCTCTTCCTTTTATACCCTTTTTGGCTCCTGAATGACTCCTATTGGTTCAAGGACAGCTTGGCCTAGATTTCTGAAAATTGGTAAGTCCCACCAATTCTATATGGTTCAGTCCCAAATTACTGAAACTCTGTTCATAGCTCACTGATGGATTTTTCTTCTCAGTCCATGACAAGAGTATACATTAATTGAAAATAGCACTTAGAAATGTTTTCAGCAGTTTGTCATAACAATTAAAAACCTCTGAAATGTAATAATAAAAAGAAGTGGTTTAGTCTGTGTATTCACCCATGAAATCTTTGAATTTAACTGACTGGTTGAATAGATAAGTCAGTTTGAAAAACACTGCCATGAGTTGTTTTCTTCCCAATCATCAAAGTCTTGCTCTATATCCATAATTATGTAAAGATTAAATCTGGTCTATCAGGAACTATATATAATAATATTAATCCATCACCTATTAGCAGAACAATTTCTGTTTACTTTTTACCTTGAAATGTGTGGTCACACATTAGTTCATTTTAAGTTTTGGAAAGAAGAATATGATTCACATTTGATAGATGACCCAACCTGAGTTCAAACTGAGTTCAGACATTGCATGCCCAGTCTTAGATGAAGAGATTCAAGAAAGGGGCAAAAAAAAAAATCAATGTTTACTTGGTTAGTGACCATGAAGATATCGCTTAATTCATAGGAATTAGCGATATCTTCATGGTATGGAATAATTCCTAAGGTTTATTTCCCTTATCTGAAGCAAGCAGATAACAGCATCTTACAAATTGTAGGTGCTTTAAAAGGATTAATCATAAACTATAGTAAGCACTTAAATATTGTCCTTTCAAAAGATGTGTTCACTAGAACTACAGGTAAAAATCATAGTATCTCACAAAAGTTGGCTAGATGTTCCAGAGTCTGACATTGAACAATTTTTTGTAAAATACTAGTAGAATAAAATAGTTCTTGTAAAATACTAGTAGAATCTACCAAATATTAGTAGAGTGAATAAATACAGTTATATTCTTCTGTACTGAATACGCTCTGCTGTACACAGAGTTAAACCAAGAAGAACATAATCTAGCTCTGTTCCCTATTCTTGTATTGCAACAGAATTTTATGGGTTTTTACTAATTAAACATTGATTTTTGAATACTCAGCTCAGAGATTTTTAAATACATTTTAAAGTATTTTATTTTTTTCTTTATTTTTAAATAAATCACCATGAGATGCAATTATAAGGCTGTTCATGATTGGGTTTCAGTCATACAATGTTCCAACACCCATCCCTTCACCAGTGTACAATTTCCCACCATCAATATTCCCCTTTTCCTACCTGATTTCTCACCAGTATTTTATTGTTCCATTCAGTTATGCTATTTTACACATTTTGAGTGAAATGCAGAATTTTCTGTTGGGTTCTGAGGTTTTAATATGGTTGATTTGTCATTATCCAGGGTCAGAATTTCTCAAGTTCAAAGAAAGGAAAACACAAGAAACCAATAAATCTTTAGATCACAAATCCTGAGAATCCGTTGATCCTTATGAGATTTAGGATTTGTACACAATTCTGGTAAGCCAGAAGTATAGTTAGTTCTAAAGAAGTAGAAAGAACTTTTCAGCAAAAATACTTGTATATCACATTATAATCTCACTTGAGTGAGGCAAAGCATAGCTCTTTCGATTCCTCTCTGGGAGACTCGAACAGCATTCTCATCCTGCTTTCGTAGGGCCCAGGTCTCTGAGGTGTATGTTAATGCAGGGAGAATGGTGGAGTAGAAGAGATGTGCCCGGAGCCAGAGGTTCTTTGTCATTTTAGCTATTTCTTTGATTTTTTGAAGGCATTCCATGCCACTCTCTTCCTCCTGTGCAGCTCAGGTTTTAGGTCGTTCATCATGTTGACTTCTCGACCTAGGTACACATAACTGCTACATTCAGAGATATTTATTCCATTGAGAGTGAATGGAGACTCTGGAACTAGTTCATTTTTCATGAACATAGTTTTATTGAGATTCAGCTATCGACCTATCTTTCCACATTCTCAGTCAAAGTCGGCCAGCATTTGTGCCGCTTGGCTAATGTTTGGTGTTATTAGAACGATGTCATCAGCGGCCGGGAGGGTGGTGTAGTTGCCAACCATCTATCTTCACTCCCATTCCTTCCCATTCTAATTGTCGAATGATGTTCTCGAGGGTGGTGCTGAAGAGTTTTGGTGAAATGGTATCACCCTGCCAAACCCCTCTTTTGACATCAATGATCACTTCCTTGTATAATGGTGAGATCCTGGTGGTGAATCCTTAATACAGCTCATGAATAATCTTGATGTATTGGGTTTGAACGCCCTGTTTGGCGAGGGCCTCAATGACTGCTTCAGTCTCCACAGAATCAAAGGCTTTCTTTAAATCAATGAAAGTGAGACAGAATGGCATCTTGAACTCCATACAAACTTCAATGAGCTTGGTTACCGTGTGGATATGGTCGATTGTGCTGAATCCTTTCCGGAAGTCAGCTTGCTTGCATGGTTGTCCATCTAATGTTCTGCCAATCCTTTTCAGGATGACTCTAGTGAACAGCTTGTAGATGACGGACAACAGGCAGATGGGGCGATAGTTGCCGATGTCGTGAATGTCTCCCTTCTTGAACAGTAGAACTGTCCTGCTGGTTTTTCCACTGGGAGGGCACCTTGCATTTGGACAGGTAGCGTGTGAAGAGCCGAGCCAGTGTATTGATAAGTACTGATGGCAGATTCTTCAAGTGTTTGGGTCTGACTTTGGGCCTGATTATGTTCTCTTCTTTACCAACGAAATGGCATGTTGGATTTCAGAAGGGAGAACATTGGGGCACATATATCCATCCTGCAGAATTTGGTATGTGGGCAGGTGGACTAGGCTATCAAAGAGATCTGAGTAGAAGTCATGGATAATATTCTCCATTGCCTTTCTGGAAGATGTGATAGATCCATCAGGACGTCGGAGGGCAGTCATCTTGATCTTATAGTTGGCGAAGGACAGGCGGGCATTGTGAATGCTTTTCCTGGCTTCTGCTGCATCTTCCAGTGCTTCTGCTCTTCTCTCTTTGAGTTCTTCCTTTATCACTTCTCTGAACTGCTTAGCAAGCTTGGATGTTAGCATTTGGTCACCTGAGGCTCGTGCCTTGCCACATTGGTGACTGAGCTCAAGAGTTTTTGAAGACAGGCATCCTTTTTGTGGCTCTCTCTCTCAGCATTCTTTGCACAATCATGGAGGTGCTGAACCAGTCAGTTGTATTCTTCATCGGCGTCGTCAATGATGGTATCTTCCAATGTTGCCACAATAATGTCAAGAGTTCCCAGTTGGTGGTCGTTCTGGGAGTTCTCTTCTTAAACTTTGCAGACTTTTATCCCTGTTGTTTGAAATTTTTTAATTAAAAAATTTTAAATTAGAATAACAGTAAATCTAAGAAATAGGGAAAATATAAATAAACATATAAAAGGTATAGAAGTGTTTGTGTTTGGGGCCTGGGCAATAGCCCAGCACGTAGAGGCATTTGCCTTGCACGTGGCCGCCCATGACCGCCAGGATTTGAGCCCTGGCATCCCATATGGTCCCCGAGCACGACCAGTAATAATTCCTGAGTGCAGAGCCAGGAGAAACCCCTGAGAATTGCCTGAGAATTTTTGGGTGTGACCCAAAAAGGCAAAAATAAATAAACAAATAAATCAAAGAAGTGTTTGTGTTTATCCTAAAAAGGGAACTTTTAATTTATGTTAGAAAATATTGCATTAAAAAAAAAGTATGAGACCAAAATCCAAGGTCAGGCAATAGATAGACCAGGCAGACTTCTCAATGGTGGAATCTAACATGAGTGAGTGGAGGTGGGAGATTGGGCAGTATGCTAACAATTGTTGAAAATGGTAATGGCAGACTAGAACTGAGCATTGAAAAAGAAAAAAATAAAATATTATATTATAGGATTATAAGTAGTACTTAAGTATCTGCATTAATAAGTAATAATATATAATAAAAATAACTATAGATATAATAGAATTACCTGAATAGACATTACACATCCAATACAGTTGACACCTTAACTCATTATTAGAAAAGTGAAAAATTCCTTAGCAAGTTAGGAAAAGAGATTTTCTTAATACAAAGGGCAACTATAAAAGCCATTAGTGGATACCATACTTAATAGCAAATTGCTGAGAAGTTTGTTTTCTTTTTAAAGAACCACTTTTTAATACTTCTTGGAAAACATTTTTCAAGACGATGGATTCCCTAAACATTATCCTTTCCATGAAACTCTTTATCATTCCCTCAAATAAGAATGATGATCTAGCTGTTAGAGTATTTTTTTGTAAAATGTTCATTTCATTGATTTTTTTTACTATATTCCACCATTTCATTTGGCTTGTAAAGTCTCATTTGATAGATCTGCTGTAAAACTTATTGGAGCTCTTTTGTATGTAAGTTACTTTTTATAGCTTACTTCATATTCTATCTTTGGCTTTTTATGATTCTGATTATAATATGCACTGTTGTGAATGAGATTTTTTAAATTTATTTCTTCTTTTTTTTTATTTGTATACAGGAAAGTCATGGACTTTAGGGGTATTGATACCTGCTACTTTACTATACAAACTCATTGCTTCTAGGAACTTATTTGTAGAGTATTTAGGATTTTCTTGGTATAGAATCATGCCATCTGCAAATAGTGATAGCATGACTTATTCTTTCCTATCGTGATGCCCTTGATATCTTTTTCTTGCCTAACTACTATGACCATTACTTCTAGTACTATATTGAATAGAATGACAAGAGTGGGCACCCTTGTCTTGTGTCTAATCTTAGAAGATCAGAGATTTTTCCCCCATTGAGAATAATGCTTTATCTGCATCAATTGATTTGATCATATGGTTTTATCTTTTCTTTTTATTGAGTCTTTACTGGTCTTGGCCACTTCATTTTCAAATTTCTCAACTATTGTCTTGTTGATGCCACCATATTCTTAGGTTAGATGGCTAACCTTAGTCCACAGGCAGTGGACTTTTAGAAATCTATTTGTCTGATGACAACGATATTGATATGAATCTTTCCCTTTCCCATTTTTGGCTTGCATTTAGCTGTGGTTTTCTCAGCTCCTGTGTTCTAGCAGCAAATTGAGGGTGGGGGAAAGCTACTCAAGGAATTATTTTTTTTCACATGCTAAATATATTCTTTATTGTTTGATAACCAAGATTTACAGCTTTATATTATTTATCATAGATGACACTTACACTTCCCTATTTATATTATATTTATAGGACATTTCATTTTTATTCCTATTTATGTCCAGTGAAATTATTTTAGTGACATACATTTCCTCAACCACCTAATTTTTGAAACCAGGCAACTGAGGCACAAAATTATTAAGTAAATTAGTTATAGTCCATCATTTACTTGATGTATTATTAAGGATATCAACTGCAAGCTATATTACATATATGTGTGAAACACTATTTTTAAATGAATTTATTAAAAAGCATGGTTTTAAGCAATTGTTCTCATATGGCACTTTTTAATTTCTGATTTCTTTCCAAGTCAGATGAGAAATCTAAAGTTGCCTTATGTTTTTAGAAAGAAGATATTTCTTTATGAATTCTTCCCTCCCTATTGTTGTTTGCCTAGTGTTCTCTGCCCTCCACAGAGCAAAAGTGTTCTCTGGCCTCCATGGAGCAGAATAGGTTGGTAGGGTCCTAGAAATTACCAAGCTCATCTTCATAATTTTTTAGTTGAGGAAAACAGAGTCTTGAAATTCTTTATTTATTTTTATTTTTATTTTTTTTTTTTTTTTTTGGGTCACCCTGCAATGCTCAGGGGTTACTCCTGGCTCTGCACTCAGGAATTACTCCTGGTGGTGCTCGGGGACCATATGGGATGCCGGGGATCGAGACCCAGGCCGGCACAGGCCGGCCGCGTGCAAGGCAAATGCCCTACCCGCTGGGCTATCGCTCCGCCCCTAGTCTTGAAATTCTTACAAAGCATATGTGCTGGTTGCTGGAAACCAAGACCACCGTACTCCTTGGCTGTCCAGTGTCTTTTGTCTGGATTGTATAACCTCCCATGACATACCATGCCTACATGGCGTGTGATGTATTTGTGACATTATCCAAAACTTGAATCTGACCAATCTTATGTGACTGTGACCATCATGAGATCAAAAGGCCCCGGACTTCAGTGAATCCTAAAGAGTCAAGGTAAATATGATATTTTAGTATAGAAGTGTGGAAGTCTGAAATGTTTCCAGCTGTCTGTGAAAAGCATTTCTGAAGGCTTAAAGAATCTCAGATCTCGAAACACCAACCTAAAATACAAAAAAAAGTGATAGGACAGAGATTTGTGTCGATAGTAATTTATTATTTAAATGGAATTAAATGAACTAAACCTTCATCAAATCAACTTTTTAAAAAGTTTATTTTTCATCTTCTTTTGAGAATATTTTGAAATTATCAGTAATAGCAGATAAAAGTAATACCCGATAGAAACTGGAAGATGTTGCCACATCTCTTCAGACTTCACCACATGTATACCAGTCCTATTAAATGAAGGGAAACAAAAAGATAAGAAGTAAAACTCAGAACTGGAAGACAAACAGTCACAACCTGAGATGTTTTAACATTTTATTATATCCTCTGGGATGTTGAGCCACTGACAGGACTTGCAAAACAAGTTCTCATATACAACTGAAGACAAATCCATGTGAAAACACCTAGACAAAGTTCAGTATTGTGAAGGGATTGAAGTAAAGTTAGTATACTTGTCACTTGTCTTCCCGTTGTTCATTGATTTGCTCAAGAGGGCACCAGTAACATTTCCATACATCCTGTTGCAAGCTAGTGTAACCAAAGGGCATTTGCCTGCTTCAGGAACACGAAGAGCCTCAAACCATTCGTTCAGGTCATCAGGGAATGAGGTCTATAATTGTTACTGGTTTTTGGCATATCAAATACAGCATGAGTACTGTGAAAGACAAAGCACTGAGAAATGAAAGAAAGTTCTCCTGAGCTAAAGAGACATAAAGAGCAGACTTCCATCCATCTGTGAGGTAAAAGCAGAGTTGTCAATGGACCATATGCCTGGCTAGCTCAGCCTTAAATCATAGCACATTTGGGCTCTGGCTTTTGAGAGCAAAACAAGGAACAGTGTAGTGCTCATGATCTCTTGACCTCAAATATCTTCAAACTCATTCCCAATCTGACATAGTGCTAATCTGTTTCGAACATTTGGTCTTTGTTTTCAGAAAGTCTTTCCATAGTAACCCAACCCTCCTCCAAACTGCCAACACAGTATGACCTTGGAGTTCCCTCAGCAGGAAATCTACTGCATATAGTCTGACTGGGCATCTCCTCTGTTAGTATAGAAGCTGCTTGACAAAAATCTGACCTGTGGGGCCAGAAACATGGTACAGGGCTCCAGGAGTTTGTCTTGTACCCAGTCAAATGCAGTTGGTGCTCAGGACTACATATGGTTCCCCAACACCATCGGGAGTCATTCCTCAGCATAGAGCCAGGAGTAAGTCCTGAGAACTGCCAGTGTCACCCCCAAAACCAACATACCTGACTTGAAATGTACATTAGTCAGTGGAAGCTCTCAATACAGACTTGAAAACAGTGAGGGTTATATGGAATAAAACACAAGAAAGAAACAAAGAAAGGAAGGAAGAAAGAAAATTGCCATTTAAGGTGTCCTATGAAATTAATTGACATGAACTGATTAGAATGTTTCATTTGATTGTGATTCTATGAAACTAGGCTGAGTTACTCATTCAGTTTTGGAAACCAGGTGTACTCAAAACATTAAATTAACATCAGTTTGACTCAGAAAGTTTTTTTGTTATAATTTTCTTTAAAGTTTGAAAAATATTTTTCTTCCAAGTTTCATTTTATCAGGGGAATTTCCCTTCAAAACTTTTCTTGACTAAATTCCTCCATCAGTTACATGTACTGAAGAGTCTGCCGACCTTGCAAAGAAAATTAATGCCATTATTTCATTATTTAGCTCAAGGAACATTCAATAAGCATCTCCTGTGGGCAAATCACTGAAATGTAGGTGGTACAAAGATAAATACAAAACACATTTTTTGTCTATTGATGATTACAATGGTAAAATCAAGTGACATAATTGTCTCCATTTTATAGGAAAGAGTCTATAGCTAGAGATTAAAAGTGGTAGTATCATTTGAACTCTTGAACTTCACTCAGGACTGCTTTTTAGGTCATTACGCTCTAGTTATCTATCCAAATGCTTACTTTTTTAGAATGAAAAATGAGCTACTTGGAAAAAGTACAGACAACAAACCCAAAATATTTTCATTAGGATTAGCATAAAATATTTTAGTCCTATTTTCAACCAGACTACCATTAAAAAAGAGCTAATGTTAGCCAAAAAATTTGAAAATGACTTTTTTTTTTGCTTTTTTTTTTTTTTTTGTTTGTTTTTTTTTGGTGATGTGGTCACATCCAGCAATGCTCAGGGATTACTTCTAGCTCCGCACTCAGGAACCACTCCTGGTAATGCTCCAGTGACCATATGGGATGTTGGGGGATTTAACCCAGCTTTGCTGTGTGCAAGGAAAATGCCCTACTTCCTGTACTATCACTCTGACCCCAGAAATGACTTTTTAAAAAATTTATTTATTTATTTTGCTTTTTGGGTCACACCCGGCAATGCTCAGGGGGTTACTCCTGGCTCTGCACTCAGGAATTACTCCTGGCGGTGCTCGGGGACCATATGGGATGCCAGAGATCGAACCCGGGCCGGCATGGGCAAGTCGCATGCAAGGCAAATGCCCTACCCTCTGGACTATAGCTCCAGCCCCCAGAAATGACTTTTTATATGACATCTTTAATTGGTTGAGGCTCTATAATTATGTCATCCATTAACCCTTTAAAATATATAGACAGTCTCTGCTTCCAATAAAGTATATACTAGTAACATGCAAATGGTGAGGCATTCAACTATGGCCAGTGTATGGCCAGAATAATTTTATTTCAATAAACGTAAATTTAAATAGTCATATGAGACATTATAGTGTGCTCATTATGGTAACATTGGGGATGATCAAGGGACTTGACATTTTTACTGGAAGAGAATATTTCCCATATCAATCCTAAGGAGTAGTTGACAGATATTTAACTTCTTTTAATATTTTGTATGGTGGAAGCAGAAGAGAAACAAAGATTCTGATAGGCAGAGGCAAAAAAAATTTTTACTAAACAAAATGAAGATGATGAAGGTCATGTCACATGCTGATCACTAGGAGAAAAAGATTACCTCTATGCAGCCAGAAAGACAGCAGTATGTGTGGGGATGTGGGGTGTGGAGGGGGTCCTGGAGAAGCTTGTGCTACAAAAAATCTCTTTCTCAATTAAGCAGATTAGTTATTTTATCTGCACAATCCCAGATATACTACTGAATATGAATATATTCTGTGTCTAAAAAAGAATTGGCTGAATGTGGAGGAAGAAAATTGATATTTTCTTCCTCGTTATAGGAAATGAGCCAAAGTACTATCTGATCCCCAAAATTATAGGCCAGTGCATAGAAATAAATATCTGAACCCTTAAAATTTCAGGTGTTAGCTCAAATAGTTAACAAATATTTTTGTGATAATTATCATAAATATTCATAATTCTATAAATTATATTAATTTAGTATCTAAGTATTTTTATTGATTCTGTCCCCTGAACAGAGGCTATTCAAAAAAATTTGGCAATCAGATTACAGATAATTTTTTAAATTATCTGTGTTTATAATATAATATTTCATAGCAATACAATTCCCACATCCATTAAGAATCAAAAGAAAACAGAATAAAGCCCACTCATGGAGTATTCCAAATATGAGAATTTCCTCTTCATAATTTTATAGGATTATTCTAAACATGGACTATAATATGTAGCAAGACATGAATCTTAATATGGAAATATTAATTTGTTTTAATATTGGAATGTTAATTTTTAAATATGGAAAGTCACTGCCTTCTTGTCATTTTGCATCTGTACACTGGAAAAAGTGATTCAACCCATTCTAGGAGGGTGGGAACTTTGCCTTCCTTCAATTTCTCACCGCTCTGCACCCACAGGAGGGAAAGCAAACATTTCCCCCTTCTCCTCCCCCAGGAAATTTTTTATGACTAAGCCTTCCTACACTGAAAAGAGGAGCTAGTGCTTCATTATTAGCATGTGGGGCTTTGAATTTTGGGGATTTCATGGATATTGGGAATTTCATGGATATTGAAAGAAAAAGTAAATAGCATATGACTGGACTTTGAGTTTAGTGCTGAAACTCTGAAAATTGCTAAAATTGGTGGGTAGTATACAAAAGAGAAGGGGAGTAATTGGATGGAAAGTATTGTCTGAGGAAAGGAATGGAATGAAGGGGTGGGTAAAAAGGAACAGTAATCTGGAAAATCCGGGTAAATGGAAAACAGTCTAGAACACGAGGAGAATCATAGTCTTTTTCCATCTATCACCTAATGCTCACATAAATGAGAGTAATCCCAAAATATGTTCCACTGGACAGAATTTTTTCTCCATCTGCACCAACACCTCATTCCTGATTAAATTGACTTCCCACAGACACAACAATCTTTCCAAAATCTTTTGCCTCATTATTTGCAATTTTTTTTTTTTTGCTTTTTGGGGTCATACCCGGCAATGCTCAGGGGTTTCTCCTGGCTCTGCACTCAGGAATTACTCCTGGCGGTGCTCGGGGGACCATATGGGATGCCGGATATCGAACCTGGGCCGGCATAGGCCGGCTGCTGCAAGGCAAACGCCCTACCCACTGGGCTATCGCTCCGGGCCCTATTTGTAATGTTATCTGAGCATTTGCCACTGTATCTCAGAATACTTAGAGTCCAAAGGATTCACTGGGTCTGGAGAAGAGTCTCTTAATTTTTTTTGAGGGCTAAACTGAGTAAGTTTTAATCCAAACTGCAACATAGTGAACTGCTGAGTAGCTGCTTCAAAAAATTCCAGATAGGGGCCTGAGCAATAGTACAGTGGTTGGGCATTTTCCTTACATGCAGCTGACCTGGGTTAATCCCCCAGCATTTTATATGGTCCCCAGCACTACCAGGAGTAATTCCTGAGTACAGAGCCAGGAATAACCCTGAAAAATGCTCGGTGTGACCAAAAAAAGTCAAAAAACGAAAAAGATTCCAAATATTTAGGAGTGGGGGCTTGGGAGTTTAGAGGCACATCCAGCTGTCCTCAGAGCTTATTCTTGTCTCTGTGTTCAAGAATTATCCTGGTGGTACTATAAGGACCATATGCAATGCCAGGAACTGAATCTTTAATCTGATCAGTTATGTGAGTCACAAGTGCCCTATAATGTGTACTATCTTAACCCTCCAATTGTGTTTCTATTATCTACTACCATTTTTTTAACCATGTTATGTCCAAGAAGCTGATCTACCTCTAGTTTAAGGTGAATTTCTGATGAACACGTGGTAGACAAATAATACTAGAGAGTGATTAAAAATTCATGCTTAAGAAAATGAAACCGAGAGAGGCCCCCTCCTCACCCCCCAGGTGTCCAGATGAGGAGACATCTATGTTTTCAGAAGTGTGAAAACTGGCAGTGGGACTGGAACTGTGATCTCAAGACCTGTACCAACTTGTGGTCTCACTCCTCCAGGTAGAAAGATGGTGGTGTGGTGGGGAGGGGCAGAGAACGTGGCTCCTCAGGGGCGATTGCTGCAAGTAAATCTTCCCTTAATATTGCAATTGTACTCATATCTTGATCTCATATACCAGTCTCTCATGAGGTCAGACTAGCTACCCTTAACCATCTGAGTCAATAGTCCTTTAGACTATTAGACTGTTCCAATCAACATAACCCCCCCAATTTCACAAAAACAACGGTGAACACAAGAATCAGAACAGTCCCAATATAAAAGTAAAACAAAGTTCAGACCGAATAACACATCCCCAGAATCAGTGCTAGAGGCTACACAAGTCACACAGGAGCCCCAAAGAGGAAGGTAATTACCTTGAAGGGGAAAGAGGAAACCACCATCTACTGAGTTCGCTAGAGTCCTCCCTAGCAGTGAGAGGGGCCACTGATAGTGCACTAGAAGAATCCACCTCCAGACTACCATGATATCTTGGGAAACAACACAGATCCCCACTACAAGGAGTGGATGAAGAAAAGAACTCTGAAGCCTCAACATACATAATCTTCCAGAGAACACAAAAAAGTGTGTTGCTGTATCTCCTGAAGCTTCAAGTATTATAAAACCATGGCAAAGGAATAAAATTAGATTTAAAAAATATTTCAGATGTATATATATATATATATGTGTGTGTGTGTGTGTGTTTACACATGAAAAAGTTTAGAACTGTTTTATAAAAACTGACATAGATCATATTAATTTTTAGTAACTATTAATTTTTATTAAAGGTTGAAATAACATGACATGGGATTCTTATATAAGTATTATAAAGCTGTGCTTTATTTACCTCCTTCTCCTCTTCATTTTTAAGGGGTCAGGGGTTGTGCCATATATGGCAGTTTTCAGGAGCTGCTGCAAACTCAGGGAAACCATGTGGTGCCAGGGATGGGAGCAGAGCCTCGAGCATGCACAGTATTTGCTCAATTTATTGAGATCTATGTTGGGCTCTCTCCTATCCTTTACCATCCAAATAAATGGGCTTCCTTCACCCAAAAGAATATGGACACTGCTATATTCTAGTGATGTGATAGGATTTGAGCCCCACCTCACTTTGCATCCAAGGATTGCACCTCATGGTGTTCAGGAGACCATATGTGGTCCTGGGAACCAAACAAAGGTCAGCTATATAAGATAGATGTCTATAAAATATGTCTATAAGATAAGCACCTTAAGCCCTGAGCTATCTCTCTGGCTCTGAGTTTATTTCTGCTTTAGTTTAAATTCCAGCCTCCAAAGAAAGAGCAAATGAAAAGCTTGTCCATTAGTGAAAATAATACTATTTTTAAAAATAAATTATAAATTGTTCAACACATCTTTAGATTCAGGATTCTAACCTGCTGAAACTCCGGATTATGAAATAAAAAGGGAGAAGTAAAACAAGTCATGACCAGTTCACATTACAAAGTCACACCTACCTACACAGAATGAGAAAGTCACTTCGATTTCAAAACATCTCTCCACCCACTTAGTCACCCTTTGGCCACCCACCGGCCTTTCGTTTCCACATCGCGTTTCTTTAATTTACTATTTTGTGCTGCTGTGACTTTAAATCACTCTTTGTGATGAGTACTATGTAAACCAAATGTATATACATTTACAGGAATCACTATCACTATCTTCCCGTTCATCATCGGTTTGCTCAAGCGGGCACCAGTAATATCTCCATATGTCCTGTCTCATGCTAGTAGAGCGCAAGGGCATCTGCTTGCTCCAGGAACATAAAGAGCCTCAGACAATTATATTAGGTTGTGGGAATGACCTAATATAATTGCTACTGGTATTTGGCATATCAAATACAACATGGGCAGCTTGCCAGGCTTGCTGTGTGGGTGGCATACTCTTGTAGTCACCTCTAAATACAGCATTTATTGATGAACCGCTTTGCGGTCGCCGCGAGCCAGGCTGTGATAGGCTCATCTGCTGCTGGGTGGAGTTCTGATGAGAGGGAAGTCCGATGTGGAAGATGGCGGTCCTCATGGAGTGGGGGGGCGTCGTCTGGTTTGTTGTGAGGGCCCTGTTGGGGTGGCGGGCCAGGGCTAGAACCCGCCATCCCTCCCGGGTGCCTGGTGAGCAGGAAAATATGCAACAATTGGTTAAAAATTGTTAACGTTTACAGGAATATATGCAACAATAGCTTAAAAATAACTGATGGATGTAATGCCATCCATCCATGTTTATAAATGTAGAGGTTGTTTTAAATTGGTTTCTCACAGAAGTAGCTGCTAAGACAAATCAAAGTGATAATAATTTATTTGAAACCAGATCAAATGACCACAGGGAGGGGAAATAGAACTGAAACAGTGAAAGAGGAAAAGGATACAAGCATGATTGCCTAATACAATCAGATTGGCACCTTTGACATCCATCCAGAGATTACCCAGTGGGAGTTGGTCACAGAAAATGAGATAAACACATAAAAGAAGACCTGAGGAAATGGAGACACATTCCTGCTCATGGATTGGAGGATTAACATTATCAAAATGGTAATAGTCCATAGAGCTTTATACAGATTCAATGCAGTCTATATTAAAGATTGAAAAACACCGAAAGAGGAAATAAACAAGTTGGGAGGATGGGAGGTATCACTTTCCCCAACCTCAATTTCTATAGAGAGTTGTATTAAGAAGTGTGGTATTGGTATTGAGACAGACCCGAGAGGGCAAAAAAAGGGGAGGAAAGCCTCTCAAAAGGTGGTGTGGAGGGCAGTATGTAAAAAAAATAAAAATGAGAAAAGATAAAGATAAAAAAAAGAAAAAGAATAAAGGGATAGAACAAAAAAGGGGAAAAAAAGAAGAAGAAGAAATGGCCAAAAGGCAAAAGGTTTCATTAATCATCAGGGGGCAAACAAAAAGAAAAAAAGACGGTGTGGGTGGAGGGGGGGACGGGGGGGGGGCCAGCCTTTTGGAAAACAATCGAAATAGAATGTAGGGGAGTATGGAAGGAGTTTGTGGGAAAATAAAGTTTGGGGTATGGCGATAAACTAAAAAGGGGAGAGAGGAGAGGAGAGAGAAGAGAGGCTGGGGCGGGGGGGGGGGGGGGGGATGGTGGTGGGGGGCACTGGGGGGGGGGGTAAGAAAAAAAGGTGAGAAAAAAAAAAAAAAAAAAAAGGAAGACAGACAAGCAGGCAGTGACTGTCCAAGCTTTAGGGTCCTGAGGAGTCATCAGTGTTCTCACAGGTGGGCCATAAGCCTAGATTTCCCAAGCCACTTTCCTGCATAGCAGAGGTGGTTTAAAAGAAAGCTGTAGATTTGCTTCTGGAGGCTGTTAGCACTCTCCCACTTCGCATAACTCACCTGGGACCCCCACCTGTATCATTATAGACACTTGAAGTCTGTAGAATGGTATGCACAAAACAGTGTCATCTTGACAAAAGTGAAAAAATAAAAATATTATGTAAAAGAACAAACATTAATAAAAATGTTAAATAATTACATTCTCTCCTTAACAGTTTCATGATTTGGAAATATTTGGCTTTAATAAAAATATGTTATTGGTTCTAAAATATTGCATGTACATTATTACATTAAAGTTAAGCTCAGAGACCCTGTATCTAACACTTAAAGTAATCTCACACAAAAATACTTAGAAAAAGCAAGGAGCAAGTAAGAACACACCACTCCACAGAAAGCAAGTACCAAAGTAAAGGAAGGAGTAAGAGTCAGTGGAAAGCAAAGGACTAGAGACAATCTGAAATAGTATTCACAATCCACTTTATATATATGTAAAATTTAGAATTTAATGGTCAAAAGGTACAACGAATCCACACGCATCAGAAAGCGAAAATTTGTATTTTTGTTCTCTACAGGAAAAAAACATTGACTTCCGATAAGTGTAAAAGTAAAGGAGTTAAAAACAACCATAGAGGGGCGGAGCGATAGCCCAGCAGGTAGGGCGTTTGCCTTGCATGCAGCCCTCCAGTGCCGGCCGGGTGAATCCCTGGCATCCCATATGGTCCCCGAGCACCGCCAGGGAGTAATTCCTGAGTGCAGAGCCAGGAGAAACCCCTGAGCATTGCCAGGTGTGACCCAAAAAAGCAAAAAAAATTAAAAATAAAAATAAATAAATAAAAACAACCACAGAGGCAAATTATAGTCTGAAAAAAAAGTGGGACTGGAAGAAAATATTGCTTTAATGTCCTGAGTGTCCTGAGACAAACTTTTTTTGTTTATGTAAGATGGTTCAACATCATTTTGATGGCATTTTGGGTCTCACCCGGGCGATGCTCAGGGGTTACTCTTGGCTTTGCATTTAGGAATTACTTTTTGCAGTGCTCAGGAGGACCCTAAGGAATGTGGAGGATCAAACCTGGAGTTGGCCATGTGCAAGGCAAATAAATGCCCTAACCACTGTGATATTTCTCCAGCTTCAACATTGTTAAGTTTTATAGTATTGATGTACAATGTAATTGTGCCTTCTCCACCATCCAAGTTCCCAAGACTCTCTACCATAGTATTTCGGTTGTTTTAATTCTAGTCCCAAGGGACATCAACGTACTATGTATGAGACTCTTAGAAAACCATTTTGATTAATATTGCTGTATGATATGATTTTAAATCATGGAATTAGATACTTCACATATTATCTTTTGGTAAGTTTTATAGTATTCTTCAGAGATTTTTATGATTCCATACAAATTATAGCAGCATTTGTTCTAAGTCTTTAAGAATATCATAGATATTTGGAAGGTAGTCACATTGAATCTGTATGAAGCTTTGGGTAGGATGTTTATTTAACAATGCTTATTCTTCTAGTCCATGAAAATGGAATATTTCACCCTTTCCTAGTGTCCTATTTCTTTCAACGACTTAGAGTTTTTAATACATAAATCTTTTATGTCCTTTGTTGTTATCTAGGTAATTGGAGGTTATTCAGTAGTTCACAATTTCATCCCACTGTTTTGTCTTTTTGGATTCCTAGGTACTTAAAGTTTGGGGGACATTATTTTAAATGGGTTGTATTTTAAACTTTTCTTTTTTCTAGTTGATAACTTGCATGTAGAAATGCAATCGACTTTTGTGTTTTAATTTTTCAGCAAGCCACTTTGCTATATGGCATCAGGGGACATAAATCTGGAGATAGAAGTGTGTGTTAAAGGGTAACTAAAATGAGCCCAAGCAAAAATGAGCCCCGAGTAGGAAGGCAACAAAAAGGAAAATAGAAAGGATACAAAAGAACAAGAATTTTTAAAAGTATATGTAGCTAACTTTATGTATTTACTAAGGCTTATGTCTTCATTTCCAAATACTAAGCCACTTATCTATACCACCTGATTTAATATTTATAAAAGCGCCTTATGCTGTTATAATCAGTATTATTTTTTAAATTTTTTATTATACCACCGTGAGACATACAATTACAAAGGTGTTCATAATTGGTTCTTGATAATACAGTATTCCAGCACCCATCCCTCCACCAGTGCCCCATTTCCACCACAAATGTACCCCCACCCTCCCACCCACCCCAGGCTGCCTCCAATAGCACGTAGCCACATTTCCTCTCTTTCTCTCTCTCTCTCTCTCTGTCTCTGCATCTCTCTCCCTCTTCTTTTACACATTGTGGCTAGCCCTGCAGATATTTAGAGTTTATCACTTAAGTCTCTTTGTGTATATGCAATGGTGAGTTTTTTTCCCACACTTAGTAAAACACTGGTATTTATTTATATCCTATTAATGAATGCAGTCATTCTATATCTGTCCTTTTCCTTCTGACTAATTTCACTCAGCATGATAGTCTCCATGTCCATCCATTTGAAGGTAAATTTCATAATTTCGTCTTTTCTGACAGCTGCATAATATTCCATAGTGTAGATGTACCACAGTTTTTTAGCCAGTCCTCTGTTCTTGGGCATTTAGGTTGTTTCCAGATTCTAGCTATTGTGAATAGCGCAGAGATGAATAAAGAAGTACAGATAGTGTTTCTGCTAGGTGTTTTTCGGTCTCTCCGTATATTCCCAGGAGTGCTATTGCTGGATCAAATGGGAGCTCAATATCTAGCTTTCAGAGGAATGCCCATATTGTTTTCCAAAAGGGCTGGACCAGTCGGCATTCCCACCAACAGTGGATGAGAGTCCCTTTTCCCCACATCCAAGCCAGCACCGGTTGTTCTATAATCAGTATTATTTTACAAATGAGAAAACACTTAGAGAAGCAATATTCCACAGTTATTATAGATAGTCCTAGTAAGTCTGTGGGAAATGAACTTCACTTTCTTCACAGGCTAATCTCTGTGTCTGCGGAACATACACTTCAAACAATAAACTTCTGGTAACAGATACCAGATCAACAGCATGATCAAAGCAGTGTGCTTTCCTGTGTTAATGTGCTAATGACCCCTGGCACCCAGACTGGGCTGGCAACTGGGATTATTTCATCCCCTCCTTTTTGAAAGTTTTGAGGAATGGTGTGTGTGTGTGTGTGTGTGTGTGTGTGTGTGTGTGGGAGAGAGAGAGAGAGAGAGAGAGAGAGAGAGAGAGAGAGAGAATAATGCTCTCAAAAGTGTCTCCAAAGAGGAGAGAGAGCCCTGGGACACACCTGAGAATAAATATAATAATTCACATCTCAAGAGTAGAGGTGCAGGGGCCGGGCGATAGCCCAGCGGGTAGGGCGTTTGCCTTGCGCGGCTGGCCTGCGTCAGCCCAGGTTCGATCCCCGCTTCCCATATGGTTCCCTGAGCACCACCAGGAGTAATTCCTGAGTGCAGACCAGGAGAAACCCCTGAGCATTGCCGGGTGTGACCCAGAAAGCAAAAAAAAAAAAGAGTAGAGGTGCAGAGGACACATGTATCAGTGCACCACATGCATTTAGCAGCAAAGCATGGGATAGTGCAGCATATTTGTTGCAACTAGGTTCTTAAGGGGCCTCAGAATCATCTGCTCTTGTGCCTGTCTAAGGGGCTCCATTTCTCATAGGAGGAGTAATGGGGGGACACTGAAGCATCTGCCATTTCTTCCACTTCACAGCTTAGGCCCAAGCTGGTGGTGGAACAGCAAAGCAAGGATGACTCAATTCACAGAGAAGGGGATTGGGGAAACTCAAAGTGCCAGGTGGCCTCTCTTGGGACTGGTGTTCTTCAGGATAACCCCCTTTTTTTGGTTTACAGCATTCCTGGTTACAATATATATTGACTCAGCTGCAGGCTATGAGCTGACTCAGGTTTGCTGTCAGCTAAAGATTGTTAATTCCTCATATAAATGTAATGATATATGCCTTGGTCTGGATATGTCTGGAAAATAAATGAGCAAGTACCCCCTCCCCAAGATTATGCATGAATCATAAACCCACTGGCAAGAAGCTATTTATTACCAATTATATGTCTTGTGCTGTTTAATGCCTTATTAGCCAGGTTTCAAAATCATCCACTCAAGCTACTCATTCTTTCTCCCTTCTTTCTCTCCCTTCCTCTTCAATGCTTCCCTAACTCTCCTACAAACTCATGCCCATCAATGCGGCCCTAGACATTTCTGTGTATTATATGGAATTCTGCTTCAGAGCCCCTCTATTTCACAACATGGAAATTGTAATCCAGGGAATAAAATCCAGGGTTGAATTTGGATCACAACTCAGATCAAGAAGTCCTCGTTGAGCGAACTTTACAACAATGGAGAGCTCCTTGCATTAAACTCAGTGGTCTGCTTACCCTTGGTCTGTTTAAGTAACCAAACAATGGAACAGGAAGTACTTGTTTCTTAAGGTGTCCAGTCTTAGAAAAAATCTTTCTGCAATTTTCTTGTAGCTTTCATATTCTGTAGTTCGCTATGACAGTCATAGCAAAATACCACAAGCTTGAAGGCCTGAATAAAAATTCTTTCTTGGATCTGGAGACTGCAATCAAAGGCTTAGCAGCACTATCCCCTATGAGGGAGAGGTTTATTCCCAGCCTAATTTGAAATTCAACTTCAATACTTTTTTCTGTGTGCCTGTACTTTTCTGTGTGTCTATACTTTTTTTTCTGTACTTTTTTTCTGAGTCTTGTACTTTTTTTCTGAGTCTCTGACAAGACACTTATATTAGATTTGGGTCTAATCTGGATAATTCAACCTGATCCTTAGCTTTAAATCAATAGTTAGAGCTTAAATGGGCTAAGATATGTAAAAGTTTAAAGGGGTTAAGGTATATACAAAACATTTTTGAAGAAGCAAACCACAGCATTAATTTCATTGCAAAGATCTTGTGTCTTATGCCTTTGTATTGATTTGACTCACTTGGCCCCTACTTTACAAAATTGATAATACCAGGGTGTGCCTTCAATTTACTAGTAAAATGCTAGGGGAATTTCCACTATATGAAAAGTATAGAACTAGGAGATGTCAAAATAAAGGCACATTATAGCCCACTGTACCCTATCCCCAACTATAATCAAACAACTGATTCATAAATGATATATAGAAGACACGAGAAAGCACCACACCACACATCATGCTATCATCCAGAAGATGATACTTTGCAAATAGGAGTATGTTGCAGGACTCCTAAGGGCCGCTGCATCTGCTCTGGATTGCCTCCTGCAAATCACTCCGTAGATAAGGGGGTAGTCTAAATGTGGCAGTTTATCTGACCATGTATGCTGTACTAGCTGGTATAAATATTCTCCCATGCTATCACAATCATCGTGGGACTAGCTAGATCTTACCAGCATATTAGCCTGGCCACGTAAGGACACCTAAGTAATTAGACCAGAGAGAAATGCTGTTTGCTTCCAAACAAACAAGCATGGCTCCCCTGATAAAATATAAAACTACAATGAAGTAGAGGAGACTTGTGAAGGCTTGGAGAAATATTTAACAGGCATTGGTGTTGATCTTTGGTACAGTGACATGCCATCTCAGAAACCCCCTTCTCTACATTTCAAAGGCATTCCAGCTCAAAACATTAGCACAGTAAAGGCCCTAGGTGAGATGCAGGGAGGGACTACCTAAGGGCATTGGACCCTCCCTGCTTTCCATAACAATGGGAGGAAGGTCTGAGTTGCTGGGGGTATAAACTTGCAGGTCCCCGCTCTCCCGGGCTTCTTCTTCCTGGTGGGATCTCGCCTTGTGAGCGTTTATTCCCCTTGGAAGTTTCACACGTGGTGGTCGCCATCTTGGCCTACACGTGGCTGGGGTTCTAGCCTGGAATCCTAAGCATCGGGTTTTTCCTTTTGCTGATTTGTATGCCTGAACCTGTGATAAGTAAAGCTTTTTAAAACCTCATCGGATTTCTGAGTGTTCATCCATTCCTCGCCTGCATCGGAGGTAGAAGGGAACTCGCTTCCCGGCACTGTCGGGGACCCCGGCGGAGCGCCCGACAGGAGTAATTCTAACAAGGGCAGTTAAAAATCTCTCCTAAAATCTCATTCTCAATGAACAGAAATACCCTCATTTTCTTGACCTCTAGTATGGGAAAATTACAGGAAGTTAGTAGAGTTAAGATATGTCAAATGACAGTTCTGAAAGATTTTTTTTATGGTATGGAGCAGACTTGTGTCCATTTGCATCTCTCTTTGGTTAAGATTGCGGCCAGACACTTCAATGTAAATGCAGAACATATCAATCCTTTTCATGTATCAAGTAATCAGTGTTGTATGTTATTTATAAAGGAAAATGAGTCCAAATATGAGACTCAGTAAATGAGTTTATAGCAAGAAAAAATGACCCCTTCTGATATTTTTAAATAGTAAAACACAAAGGTACCTAGAAACCAGGAGCAGTTTCCACAGAGCACTACATTTCCTCCTAGTTAAGACACTGCACTATTTCTAATAAATTTCAAAGTAGATCTCAAATTAGATTTCAATCTCGAAGTAGATTTCAGGGATCATCCTTTAAGTCTTAAGTATCAGCACTTATCAGAATCAAGGTGACTGAATAAATTATATATAGGAATAAAAGAAGTGATAAATGTTTTGCAATACAGATCTCCATTGTTACATAGCTGATGGCATCCAATATATTTTTTCATATAATTATTAGCTCAGCAAAGTCGTGCTGTTTTGTAAGACACTATCCAATATTTTATATTTATTAATTAATTTGGGGTATTTGGGAGCCACTCCTGGAAGTGCTCAGGGATTATTCTTCTTTCTGTGCTAAGAGATCACTCATGGTGGGCTCAGGGGATATATGGGGTTCTTGGGATAGAACCAAGTCAGCCACATACAATCCAAGAACTGTACCCACTCTGCTATTGCTCTAACTACCCAGTATTTTCTTTATGATAATCACCTCTAAGCAACAGTGTTCGTTCATATATTCCTCAATTTTGCAAAACAGTAGAAAAGTTTGAATCAAATAAAACCTGAGCAAACCTATATATTTCACAACCAATCACAGGTCACAACTGCAAGAGGCCACAATTAAGACTGGAGCCTAAAAACATCTTGGGTTATCGCAGAGAAAGGTGGTAGTGATGGGGAGAGAGAATGCAGGGGAGATGTGAGAGAGAAGGCAGGAAAGACATGATACCTAAAGTTTGTTTAACCCAGCAATCCAGACAGATTTGGCAGGAAAGCAAAGAGATATTTATTTATACTAACTGTCCAGACCTTGGACCAGAGCTAGGCAAAACACCTGAAGCTATTAGCTGGGGATCAGAGGTTCCATGAGCATTTTTATAGAGCATCTGTGGGCATATAACTTCTTACCAACTATGAGACAGACAGTACAGTCATTGGCATAAAGTATAGAAATGATGTTGGAGTTGAAGTGTAGCAAGAATATCACAAGATACGGAATTACAGTTACAGTTACATCAAGGGATGTTGGGCAAGGTAATTTCTCTGAATTGAGGGGGTCTTGTGGTTTTCAAGTTAAAAGCATGTACGACTAAATTCTGAATAACACATTACAAAGGGAAGGTAGTGGAGAAGAGAGGAATATGAAGAGGGAAAGAGAGGAAAGAAGAGAAAAAGGAAGGGATAGAGACAAAGTGAGAGTGAGAGAGAGTGAATATTTTGAATTAGGTAAATAAGTGTCCCTGGTGACTCACTTTATCAAAGCAACTAGCCAATGGCAAGAAATTGGGATGATCTATTCCAAATCAAGAAAAAAAATTTGATTAAAATTTATCATGAGCAAAGGGAACTGATCCTCACAGCATGAGCCATTATCCACCAGGTACTCCTGAGAACCAACCACACATTTCTTCACCACGCCACAACTCATAGTACATGTAAAAAATATAAGGGCTTTCCAGGAAGTGCAAACAATAGCAAAGAGAAAGCCTTATGGCCAGCCCCAAGTGGCCAGATAAAGCTCCTAGAAAGAGGGGACATCAACATTTCTTAGAGGTAAAACTGCAGCAAGGGGCATTGCTTCCAGACTACCACAGCATCATGGGAAACAATACAGAACCCCATCACAAGAAATGGATGAAGAAGAATCCTGGAAGCCTCAACAAGGAAGATACACATACATAATATCTATGACAAAGAATTCACAGATGAAATGGTGAGGATGTTTTTGAGCTCAAAGACACAATGGAACATACATTCAATAAAATACAGGAGGATATGAAATAAATGTTAGAACATACAACCAATAAAGTAGAGGAGAAAATGAGAGCAGAAATAAGAAAACTACAAGCAAAGCTGTCATTACTAAAAAATTTTGGTAGATGAAATTAAAAACTCAATGGGTGCTCTGAACAGTAGAATGGCAATTGCCAAAGACAGAATCAGTGAGCTTGAAGTTTAACTGCAGAAAGCAGTCAGGCAAATATAGAAGATGGAAAAAGACCTCAACATTTTTCAGCAGTGCACAAGGGAATATTGGAATGAATTCAAAAGAAACAACATGAGAATCATTGAAGTCCCTGAGGGACAGAGAAGCAATCCCCAGCGGTAGGAACAGTTAGACATCATTGTTGAAAAGTTCCCCAGAGCTGAAGGATGCAGGCATCCTGATATAACAAAAAAACTCCAAGATATATACTAATTAGAATGATGAATGCCGTAATAGAGACACAATAATGCAGGCAGAAAAATAAAGAAAGAAATTTCATACAAAGGAGCATCCCTTAGATTTAAAGCAGATTTATCAAAGAAAATCCCTTAGTCCAAAGACTGGTGGAATATAGTGAGACGAAATTCAATGTTAGAAGGTATCACGAAGAATACTGGGCTAGACTCTCATTCAGATATGAAGTAATGATGCACAACTTCATGGATAAACAACAGCTCAGGAACTTCACAGACTCAAACCAACTTTAAAATATGGACTAAAGGGGCTGCTGTAAAACAAGACAATCTTCAAAAGCAAAAGAAGAATGTACAAAAAGATGACATAAAATCCCAAGACAATAATCTCTCTCTATGTCAATGGGAATATACCCTGGGGCTCCAAAAATACACAATAGAAATACCACCTGCATTTCTATGTTCCTTGCAGCACCTTGCACAAAAGTCAAAATATGGAAAAACCTGAGTGCCTGAGAACAGAAAACTGGATAAAGAAACTATGGTACATTGATATGTTGGAATACTATGTAGCTATTAGAAAAAATAAAATCATGTAGTTTGCTGAGTGAATTTAGTCAGTAGAAAAAGGACAGGTTTAGAATGACTGCATTCATTTTGGGGATATAAAAAATTATGAGACTAATATCCAAGGTCACACAAAAGAGGGTCAGGAGTAGTTGTCAATGGTCTGAATTTATCACAAGTGTGTGAGGGACAGAAGTTAAGTAAGATAGAGAAGGGACCAGTTTACCAATAATTGTTGGAAATAACAATGCTATATTAGAACTGAGTATTATATGTATGTATGTATGTAGGTAAATGTATGTGCATTATAACCCCTCAGTTTTATGTTTTGTAAACCACAATGTACAAAAGAAGACATAAATATAGAGAAATAGAATAATAGTTCCTGGCATAGAGGCAGGTGGGTTTGGGGAAGGGAAACTGGGGACATTGGTGGTGGGAAATGTGCACTGATGGAGAGATGGGTGCTGGAACACTGTATGACTGAAACCCAAACATAGTTTGTAACTGTCTGTCTCATGGTGATATAATAAATTTTTTTAAATAAAGAAAACAAGAATAAGTCACCAAAATAATTCATATGAAACTGCATTTCCAGGCATAAGAAAAGAGTTCCCTGAAGGTTGAATCAATCTTCCTGCTGTTTCATGACCAGAATTATTCTGGACCACATTCAAGATTTATTGGTTGTATGTATACCAAACTCTTTTTAAAAGCAAATAATATAAACAGTGAAAAGGTAGAAGAGATGGTAGAAGATGGTAATTTCATTTGACCAATTTATGGTCAGTGTGTCAATTTGGTTAACAAATTTCCTGCTTTTCTCTTATGTGTGCATATTAGAGAATTTAGAGAATCTAGGAAAGTATTATCTTGACTCATCATAAAGACCCTTAGAGATAAATAGCATGACCCAGTAATTATCCCATCACATGTGAAGATAATTGTAGTGAAAAGAATAAGCGGTATTTAGGACAGTTTCTTTTTTAATGTGAAGAAAATAAGGTTTGAGGTTAAGCCCTACTTCTCTATTTTGTATTCCTCTTCCTGAATCTGAGTGCACAATATCACAGTGTTTTTTTTTTGCTACAAATATAGAGTTGCCTTGAACAATTCTATAACTTTTTTCAAAGAGCAGAATTGATATACTTTTACTCATTGATATACTGAACATTAGTCTCAGAAATGAAGAGTCTTTCACTTCAGTCACTTTATTCTGCTGGGTAACTTACATTAAGCAAAAATGTGGGGAAGTTGGAGGAAGGAAGAGTTCATAGAGCTTAAAATTTCAGCTGTGTTTTACCTAAAGGGGAGACAAAAATAAGGTGGAATAAGCTTTAAAAGATGGGTCCAACAGAACCAAATGAAGGTGCTAGGATGAGTTAGACTTAGGGTAAGAAATTTATTCCACTCTGAACAAATCTTCAGAGATCATTTTTAGCCAGTGCTTGCAAAATATTTAAGGCATTTGGAATACTTTTTCTTTTACACTGAAAATAATCCCTGTAGAGTCCTGTCTTTTTTAAATAAATAGAGTGCATTAAGATTGTTATTTAAAAAGCAATTTGTTGTTATGAGAAAACAAGTAAAAGTATTTAAAAAGGTGCAAGGAAGGTACCCTATCTGCTGTGCTATTTTAAGTCCATTAAATAAACAAAATTTTAAAGGGGACTGGAAAGTAGTGAAGTTTTGAACTTAAAGATAACCAAATAACCAAAAAGCAGATGAAAAGGTACTGACTCATTAGGGAAACAATATTTTTATATTCCTTGCCTCCAGAGTGGAAAATAAAAAAAAATATTGCAAATATATATGAAAAATCTGAACTCTCCCTACATTTCCATTGGGACTAGAAATTGGTACAAATGCTATGCAATTGAATTCACAACTCCAAATTGTAAACAGTATGAATGAACGTCAATAAATGAATAAAAAATCAAATTAGAATGGTTATGGAAATGGAATATTATGCAACAATGAAAATGCTAATAGACAAAACTGAGCAACTCACAAACATTAAGATTGAGTGTAATCATTTAAGCACAACTTTATTTACAGAAAGCTCAAATAGTGAAAATCCTTATGGTCATTGATTGTGATTATGTTTAGGAGAGGGTGGTAAGAAGACTCAGTGAAATGAGTTTAGGTTTTGTTTTAACCTAAAATGGTTATAAAAGATTTACTTTTTCAAATCTCCTCAATCTATGGCAAATAAATGAATGTTTTTCTCTTTTCCAAAATTAGGGGTGAGTACAAAATGAGTTTATAAACCAAGCAGAAGAGACAACCATTCCCATAGTTCCCTAAAAGAAAAGCACGTTACTGATTTGTAAGAAGATCCCATGCGTCGACCTGGCTGTGCCAGACAACCTTGTATTCGAAGCCTTTCTGAAGGGCCAGTCATCCCATTCCCAAGATGCTCTACTATTCACAAAGAACAGGTAGCAGTAAAATTAATTATGTACCATTTCATGAAAAATGAATTACTGAATACCTTGAGTGTATATACTGTTGGGCCAAAGACAGCCAGGACCGTGTGGGCTGCATACCCTCACTCCCACAATGCAGACCAGGACTGACATGAGATTCCATCACATCCTACGAAAAGAATACGTATTCTCAAGCTCTGTCACCCAGTGTGGTACCAAATGGAGAATATTGAGCTTTGCTTCTGTTTTCTTGACCAGATCTTCATGAACCAAATGAGGTTTCTCAATACCATGCAAAGGTTTGCATTGTGCCAGGTGAAACAGGTTCAAGGAGAGAAATTTAAACCAGTCTATCCAACCACCTGGATACTGGCCTCTAGTTTCTCCTTGACTTTGATTCCCAGTTCTGAAAGCTGGCCTTCAACCTTGGACCAGAAACATTGATCAAATTCTACTACAAGCCACATACTCTGGTTATTATGGAGATACAGCTATGAATAAATTACTGACCCTAACATCATCAAAACTATAGTCTGAGACCAGGTAGATAATACAATGATAAAGCATTTTCTGTCCATGCAGCTGACCCAGTTTTATCCCCAGAACCATAAGCCTTCTAGGGCTGTCCCTAAACATGCAGGAGGACTAATCCCTGAGCAGGAGTAGTGTTGCCACAGAACAATAACAATAGAAAACAAACAAAAACAAGAAAAAGCAAGACTACAGGCTGATGAGAGAGAGGGTGCAATAAGGGAGAGAATGCAGTAAACCACGCCAAATTCTGGAAATACCCAGTCACAATGGCACAGAATAAAGCCTCACGGAGGCAGGAGAGACTGCATCTGGACCTTGTAACCTGGTGAGGCTGCTGTGAGAGGGCAGAGACTAAAAGAACAGAGAGATCTAGTATTTAGTTTGAATAACCTGCGGTGGAGGGGAAGATCTGAGTCCAGGACTGGGCAGTTCAACTTTCCCCAGAATTGGAAGCTTGGTCTCTTTGCTAAGCAATTTAATTGTAAAATACAGTACAGAGCTTTCCAGTAAACATACCGTGAGAGCCATATAGTGATTTTTAAGTTTCTAGTAGCCCATGTGAAAAACTATGAAGAAAGATTAATTCATTTCAACTTTTTATTTAAACCAACAAAAAATATTATCTTTTCTACATGGAAAGATGCCCAGCTGATCACAAAGTGCTGTGGAGGGAAGGCAGGATCTAGGCATGGCCTGCCATCCCAGCAGAGCCTTTCAAGAAGCCAGAGGAACCCCCCCACCCCATGAGGGCCGCCATTTTCCACATCCGAACTCCCCAGTTTGTCATAGCTCCACCCAACAGAAGAGCTGATCACAAGCCCTGCTCACGCGGCTGCTTTGTGGCCACGATTCATCAATATATGCACGAGATGAGAGGCAACTACAAGACTATCCCACCCACACATAGGAGCCTGGCAAGCTACCCATGTTGTGTTTGATATGCCAAATACCAGTGCCTCATTCCCATGACCTGATGGAATGGTTTGAGGTTCTTTATGTTCCTGGAGAGAGCAGATGCCCTTGCGCTACACTAGGATGTGACAGGACATATGGAGATGTTACTGGTGCTCGCCGAGCAAATTGATGAACAATGGGAAGACAAGTGATGCAAATGACATGGCATAAATATAATTATAGATGAGATTATTTGCTTAAAAATGCTATTTTTCCTATCATGAAGCCATGGGATTTGATTATGAATGGATAGTCATGGGGAGTATCATGCTGAGTGAACTGAGTCAGAGGAGCGGGACAGATACAAAAATGACTGCACTCATTGTGGAATATTAAAAAGAAAGTAGCATGTGAGTACTATCCAAGACCAGGAAAAAAGGGGGAACAGGACTGGACAGTGGTTGAAACTTGCTGCAAGTGTGAGGCAGTTAGGATAAAGGGACAAGTATGAGAGCAATCTTTGGAAATGATCACTCTGGACAAGAACTGAGTGTTGAGTGCAAGTAAAGGATTATTAACAATAACCTGAAAATTATGTTTTGCAAACCACAATGCTCAAAAGAGGAGAGAAGAGAGAGACAGAGACAGAGAGAGAGAATATGACTCTTCTTAGAGTGGTGGCCTCTTTTTTAGAGAAGCACATGTCTGGAGACATGGAAAGAAAGAAGGAAATTCCAGTGAGAGGAATGGCCTGTGTGAAGGTTCAGAGAGGGAGTGGGGCTGGGCACTTGGGGACATCTAAGAGCTGCCTGCATCCGAGTCTCCTCATAGCTGTTCCCAGGGTAATGCGCTCTGCTGCACAGCAAATGTCTTTCTGCCTGTAATTACTAAAGAGAGTTCAAGCACATACCTAAAACAATCTCTCTGCAAACCAGAGACAGTTCAGGGGTTAAGGCGCCTACCTTCATTAAGCTGATTTCAGTTTGATCCCAGGCTTCATATAATTTCCAAAGCCCAGTTAGGTGGTCCAGAAGAAAAGACCTTAAGATCTCTTGGAAAATCCCCCCCCAGTAAGCAAGAAAAACAAACCTCTCTCTGAATCCCTGAACCTTAACTTTCATGCCTATAGTCACCACTGTGTCCTTCAGGTCTGTCCAAGGCAAAGCCCTGCCTCCTTTCCTCCTGACTTTGTTCTTTCTCAGGCTCATTTTCTCAGTTTTATTCTTCACCACTTTTCTGCTACACATCTCATCTACATACTCTTTCTCAGTCCTCAGTGGTGACATCACTACTTGGTTGCTATTCTGACTTCTTGTCTCCTCTGTTTTTCTCTCACCCTCCATTTGCAGAGGAACCAAGTATATAACTGTTAGATCATTTATGAGGAGTCTTACTCTAACCAACAGTCACAGTTTTGCACTGTTCTCACACCCCTGTAACATATGTCTTTGGTTTCATGACCACTTTGTTCTCCAATCATTGTTTTCTTTAAGTATCAGACAGTAGACAACGTATAAATAACTGTGAGGAAAAAATGTGTAAAGGTCAAAAGATTCCAAATTCTCATACCAATTTGACTCTTAAAATGAATGAGGTAACTGCATTTTATAGTCATTATGCTTTTTCCAAATAATGTCCTATTGAATCATTTCCTGAAGATTGTCTGATTACAACACAATGAATTAATTCACTATCTGTTTTGAAAACAATTATGTGCAGCAATGTGAACTATGCCCATGCTTAACTCATTTTAGAGGACTTAAATTTCCATTTCTTGACACTCTATCAAGAGGAAACTGAAAGGTGCTCATTAATAGATAGGCCTGCCCATAAAAGGAGTGGGCATGATCCCCCAATTTCTACTACTAGAGATAGATGATTGTAAATGAATAATTTTCTTAAAAGTCTTGCTGTAGTGACTTCTTCCTGTGTAACCCCAGGAAAACTTCAGATGAAAGTTCTTTATCATCTCTCAATGCACACACTTTACTTTAGGGTAGTCATCAAAGAATACCAGGGAAATCCCTTTTATTATTAGAAACCAGCTGCTTCTACAGAGGAAACTGGTAATTTGCAGAGTCACTACCTCTCTGAAACGCTACTTTTGTCTTCTTTTTTTAAGTATTTTATTATACCACCGTGAGATATACAATTAAAA
The DNA here is from genome assembly GCA_021461705.1 of Cryptotis parvus. Taxonomy (NCBI): domain Eukaryota; kingdom Metazoa; phylum Chordata; class Mammalia; order Eulipotyphla; family Soricidae; genus Cryptotis; species Cryptotis parvus. The sequence goes on along the minus strand of JAJIBD010004282.1, from coordinate 13,139 downwards.
AGATATACAATTACAAAGTCCATATTTGGGTTTTGGTCATACAGTGTTCCAGCACCCATTCCTCCACCAGTGCCCATCTCCCATCACCAAGGTCCCCGGTTCCCTCCCCCCTCCCCAGCCTGCCTCCAAGACAGGTTCTTTATTTCTTTCCCTTTCTCTCTCTTTCTCTTTTCCTTACCTTCCAGACTATAGATTACAGAACATACATTAAAGGGTTGTCATGTTTGGCATTAGTACCCTCGACAATTGTTAGCACACTGTTCCATTTTCTGTCTTACCTAGCCTCTGACTCCCACACGTTTGTGATAATTTCGATCTTTGACAAGACCTCCTGATATATGTTTCACTTGACCTTGGATATTGGTATCATAATATGTACATATATATTTATGTCATGCAAATAAATGCAGTCATTCTGTATCTGTCTCTCTCCTTCTGGCTAATTTCACTCAACATGATCTTCTCCATGTCCATCCATTGATAGGCAAATTTTATAACTTCATTTTTCCTAACAGCTGCATAGTATTCCATTGTGTAGATGTGCCAAAGCTTCTTTATCCAGTCATTGATTCTCGGGCACTCTGGTTGTTTCCAGATTCTGGCTATTGTGAATAATGCTGCAACGAACATAAAAGTAGGGATGGTGTTTCCGCTGCATATTTTTGGCTTCCCAGAGTAGATTCCCAGGAGTGGTATGGCTGGGTCAAATGGGAGTTCAATTTCTAGTCTTTGGAGGAATGTCTATATTGTTTTCCCACAAAGGCTGTACCAGCCGGCATTCCCACCAACAATGGATGAGTGTGCCCTTTGTTTGTTTTCTTGTAAAGTTCTACCAGTGCCTGATATATCCTGGATATTAACCCCTTATCAGATGGGTATTGGGTGAATATTCTTTCCCATTCTGTGGACTGTCTTTGTATCTTAGTCACTGCTTCTTTTGAGGTGAAGAAGCTTTTTAGTCTCATGTAGTCCCATATGTTTATCTTTTCTTCTAGTTGCTTTGTTAGTGATGTTTCACCTTTGAAGGTACCTTTAGCTTCAATGTCGTGGAGGGTTTTTCCTATATTTTCTTCAGTGTACTTTATGGATTCAAGTCTGATATTGAGATATTTAATCCATTGGATCTGATTTTTTGTGCATGGTGTTAGACACAGGTCCAAATTCATTTTTTTACATGTCGTTGCCCAGTTTTCCCAACACCACTTGTTGAAGAGGCTTTCCTTACTCCATTTTGGACACTTTGCACCTTTATCAAAGATTGAATGATCATGTGTTTGAGGTTGGGTGTCAGGATAATCAATTCTATTCCATAGTTCCACAAGTCTGTTTCTATTCCAATACCACGCTGTTTTAATTTCTACTGACTTGTAGTACAGTTTGAAGTTGGGAAAGATTATGCCTCCCATCTTCTTTTTCCCGAGTATTGCTTTAGCTATTCGTGGGGGTTTATTGTCCCATACAAAATGAAATGCTACTCTTGTCATCTGTAAAATGGGAGTAAATAAATTCACATCTGAAGATATAAAATATTGAGTAGGACACATACATATTATATAGTGTTACTGCTCACGAGATGAGACTGCAAAGCTCACTTTAACTTTCTGTACTGACAAATGGGTATCAGCCTTACCTCAAAAACTTTGGTTAAACATATGCTCTGAATTAGTCCCTCTGGTCTCTCCTGGAGGTGGTTATGAATATGGTATTGAGCCTAGCCTCATGGAGACTAAGTTTGATTAAAGACAGAGTATGACAAATAGGAAGTTCTAGTAAACTGTGATTAAAAACTGAGAAGGGGAAATGGAAGTATATGGACAACCAGTTAACCCAACTTGGGGAGGATGGTGGGTCGTGAAACAGTCCCAAGAGGAAGTGGCAACCAAGAGCTCATGCAAACTTCAAACATGTAGAGGGAACCTGTACAGAATAAGGTGGATGTGGGAAGGACAGTGATGTGAGAGAAAAGAACAGAAACCTCATTGGCCCAGAGATTTAACAAGTAGGACATATTCAGAGACCTGAATATAATCTCATTTAATCGTATTCTGAGAATCATAAAAGCACAAGAGGTATAACTCAAGTAGTAAGCACTAGATAATGATGGGCCTTACTTGCTGAGTAACATATGCATTCTTTTTTTTTAATTCAATCACTGAATCAATGTAACATATACAGTTTCAACTTGTTCATGATTGGGTTTAGATCATTTAATGTTGCAACATTTAATGATGGAGCAGGGATTGGGGGCCCTCCACTAACCCCTTCCATCTCCATGCCCCAGCAGGTGTGATGACAAGCATGCAGCCACATTGAGCAAAAACCACATAAAAGGCAGATATATGGTATAGAATTAACAAAATGGTTGCTTAAACAGACTTCCAGGGATAATAAAAAATTATAAAAATATATTACATGAAATTATCAATACAACTATCAATAAAATTTGATAAATTTTATAATAAATTTGATTAAATTATCAATAAAATTTAATGAGTTTAACATTTATTGAGTTTAGATCATTTAATGTTGCATCCCTTCACCAGTGAACACTACACACCACAAATCTCCCCAGTTTCCCTTCCCCTACCCTGACCCTGCAGCCTTCCTCTATGGCAGACAATTTTCTTCTTCTTCTTCTTCCTCTCTCTCTCTCTCTCATTTTACTCTGTGGTTTGCAATATTGTTATTGAAATGTTATCATGTATATCATTTTACCTCCTTTCAGCACCCCGCGTTTATACAGAGTGATCATTTCCAACTTTTATTAGTTATAGCAACCATCTCCATCTGCCCTTTCATTGCAAGCTTTATACCAGTCCCCTTGGCCCTTGTTTCTATGCCTTGGGTATTATAAACATGCTATGCTTTATTCTGTTTTATATGCTGCAAATGAGTGCAATAATTCTGTTTGTCCCTCTCCCTCTGACTGATTTCACTTAGCACGATGCTATCCATGTCCACCCATGCATAAGCAAATTTCATGAGTCCATTTTTTTTCTAACAGTTCCATTGTATTCAAATGTGTAAATGTACCATAGTCTCTATCCAGTTGTCTATTCTCAGTCACTTGGCTGTTTCCAGATTTTGCTATTGTGGAGTGTTGAAATGAACATTGGAGTGCAGATGACTTTTCTGCAGTGTGTTTTGGTCAACTAGGGTATATTCCCAGGAGCAGTATCGCTGGGTCATATGGAAGATTAATTTCAAGTTTTTGAAATCTTATTCTTTTCAGAAAGGCTGGAAAACCTTCCCACCAGCAATGAATGAGAATTCCTTTGACTTCACATTCACGCTAACACTGATTGTTTTTTGATTGTTTGTTTGTTTTTTGGAGAGATCACATCTGGCAATGCTCAGGGGTTACTCCTGGCTCTGCACTTCCGGCGACTCTTGGAACAATCATATGGTATGCCAGGGATCGAATCCGGGTCTGCCATGTGCAAGAAAAAATGCCCTACTTGCTGTGCTATCACTTCATCCCCATTTTTTACACTGATTGTTTTTTGATTTACGCCAGATTCTGTGGTGTGAGATGATATCTCAGTATTATTTTGATTTATATCTTCTTAATAATTAGTGATATAGAGCACTTTATCCTGTGCCTTTGGTTCTGTGTATTTCTTCTTTGAGGAAGTTTCTGTTCATCTCTTCTTCCCATTTTTTGATAAGTTTTTCTGTTTTTTTTTTCTTGTGAAGTTTTGCCAGTGCTTTATATATCTTGGATATCAACCACTTAACAAATGAGTGTTGGGTAAATATTTTTTCCCATTTCATGGGCTGTCTTTGTTTCTGTTCCAAATTCAAGACTCAATGTTTGTCATTGAAGACTATGATGACGAATCAGTTCATGTCATCTTAAGCCAAATTATGGGTTTTACTCCTATTTTTTTCTGTACTGAATTTCACATTAATGTTCTGTCCAAAACATAAAAACCCTCTTGTACGAAGACCCTGACTTAATTTCACTTGAAATTCCCCAAGATAAACCTGACTTTTTTAAATGAACCTGACTTTTTTATCTATTATTAAAATTAATGGATAATCCATTAATAAGCTCAATTACATAGAGTCTTTTGATCCTCATTTTGACAAACTAATTGATCTCCTTCCAAAACACCAAGACATTTCTTTCAATATTCCTGATACACCTAAGTGGAAATAAGTTTATATTTGACTTCTCCAATAAATCTTATTCCAGGGAGTAAATAAGGAGGTGCCAAAAGATGGCATTTAGAATCTCTAAAATATTGCATTTTCATGCTGTATAACTCCTAATTAAACAAATGTATATATTTGCACTAAAATGGCTTTTCTTCCCAATACCCAAATATACACTGGACATGAGAGGACTAGAGTTCACATCTAAGCTACCCACATTCTAATGCTGTTGATTTTCACAAGCTACACACTTTCTGTGAGACATAAGCTCCCTATTTGAAAAATAAAGAGTCAACACCAGTTTCATGGAGTTGTGAGAAAGTAAAAACTTAAAGCACACATATGATAGAGCCAGACTGTTTTCCAATTTGTGGTAGATGCACACATATAGTTTTATTATTTTTAGAGAACATGAGCTTAATAGATTAATAATACATTCTATTTCAAAACAAAGAAGCAATTTTGGTTTTCTTTACATTCAATTATTGTTACACTAACCCAACTATGTGACATTTCTAGAGATAGAAAATTTATCATTTTTCTGCCCGGTGAATAAAAACAATGGCTACTTTCCCTAGATGAATCTATAACTGAATGAATCTACACCTCCAGAACCTAGATAGTATTAATGAATCTGTTATTCTTGATTGCATAACACTGTTCATATCCAAAGTTCATCCACCAAAATTGAATTCTAGATAGCTGGCTCTCAGAGAGCAGCAGATCCAAAGAGCTTGATGGACTTCTTATCTGTTGACTAATATTCTATACTCTGACAAAGATACCTCAGCTACTAGGTATGTCCATTTTCTACATGTTCGTGCAGAAAATCCATCTCAATAGATACAGAAATCAGAATCATAACTTATTTTTGCCTTTGCTTCAAATTGTCTTTGTTTGGGCACCACCACAACTTAGAAATTATTAACCTGGAAATGTTATAACTTCTAAAGAAAACTTCCATTTCTATAGAAACTTGGTCTTTCTAATAAACTTCACAATGCAAAATAATCCTTGCTCTAATGACTAATCTCCTAACTAACTATAGGGTACCCTAACTATAGGGTACTGATACTTCACCGGGTTCAATATTGGCCTCAGGTAGCATAATTGTCTTGGAGTATGGTTAGCAATGAACTCAAAGGCACATCTGATCAGTCATTCTGATGATTCTTATGAAGGTTTTTTGAATTAAAATAGAAGGTGATTTTGAAAGGAAATTTTTAAAAAAATGTACCAAGCTGCTAGGTGGGTGACCTTAAATGGTACCAATGAATCACTCTTATTCATAGAAAGCATTCCTCACCTTCTAATGTTCCACCTTTTCCCTGCTACCTCAGAGGTCATATTATCCGCACCAAACAAAGGAGGCTTCTTCCTGTCAAGGAACACCCACCATCCTTTATATTATCTGTCTTTCTCCTTCACAGACCATGAACAGGGTTTCCTTTATTTATTTATTTATCTATTTATCTATTTATCTATTTATTTATTTATTTATTTTGCTTTTTTGGGTCACACCCAGCAATGTTCAGGGATTTCTCCTGGCTCTGCACTCAGGAATTACTCCTGGCGGGGCTCAGGGAGGCCATATGGGATGCGGGATTGAACCCTGGCCCACATGGGCGGCCGCGTGCAAAGGCAAATGCCCTACCCGCTGGACTATTTTTCCAGCCTGAACAGGGTTTCCTTTAATATGAGACCTCTAATCTGAGGTCTAGTTTGACAGGGAACAGAAGGGATAGGGACATAGAAGGCTTACTTCTAAGCCAGGCATTTTTATTATGTCAGGAAACAGTTGAGCTCATCCCAGTAGATTCATATTTTTTTTTAAATTTTTTAATTTTTATTGAAACACCATGATTTACAAAGTAAAAAGGTTTTCATAGTACAGTTGTTAGAAAGATTCATATTTCAACACCACTCCCACCACCAGTGTGTTCCCACTACCAAAGACCCTCATTTCCCCCCACCCCTGGTCCCCCATGTGTGTTCTTTTAGCTGGCACTAATTATATTGACCATTAAAGCACCTACATGGCAATGTTACTGATAAATCCATTCCCCCCCCCCACCCCCGGTTGGTTATGGGTGAATCTGGCAGAATTCTGTTCTTGAATTTACTTTCTGAGTTTCTAGGACGTGATTGGTTTCTACCATTTTGAAAGAGGCCTTCCAGACAGGACAGAAGTGGGGGAAAGCTCCAGCTCCATCTCCACAGAAGTCCATTAATTTAACCACTGAGATCTGCATACCTGGGCTTGAATTAGGCTGCTCTCTTGGGTGGGGCTCTGAGGAGCTGTGGAGTCTAGACATTGAAAATGACGGCATCTTTGGTGAGCGAGTTTCCTCTGGCTTCTTCCAAGGCCATATTGGGATGGCGTGCCAGGAACAGAACCTGTCTTCCCTCCTGTATGCCTCATGGTCAGCTGAGCATAGGGAGAGCCAGATGGCAGCTCTGTCCCAGGTGTCTGTGTCTCTGCATCATGGCCGACAGCCTGGAGGCAGTTCCCAGGAGATTCATATTTTGGTGGTTCTCCAGTCTGACAGGCACTTCGTTTTATCTGAAATCATGGTCTTTAGAATCTTATATTTTCACATATAAAGATCTAGAAATATATGGATTTTGATTCGTATTTATTATGCATTATGCTCTTGACTGATCTCCATATTCTATTGTACACTTACTTCCAGAGAGCAGAATTTATAATACATTCTCTGGGGGGAAAACATTCTATCACAGCCATTTCTCAGAGGTCTGAGATGACTGATTGAGAACTCCTAGTCACTGTATTGAATGAATACCTTGTTTGTTGGTACCTCGTTTCTATTGTCTGCTAAGGAAATTTCCTTCATGTGTGACTCATGATGGCTTGTGAGTAAGGGTCTTGGAGTCTGTATATCTTAGAATCAGTTCAGTTCTATGATAAAAGTTTAGGTTTGAATTTTGCTACCATCAGATTTTAGAACTTTAAGTGCATTTGGCCTTATTTTATAGTATAAATAATCCAGTCTTTGCTGAACTTTGAAAGAAACCAGATGCATTCTTTTTCCCTTATTCTATTGACCTGAGTCATGTTCATGATCATCAAAGCTATGCTTCCTTTTTAGGATGTGTGAATGAACTGTCACCAGGCATAGTAACAGTGATAGACAAAAGCTAGAATCTACTGCAGTAAATCTTTAAAAGATGTATTAAAACACTTCACAGCAGAGTTCTAAACTTAGACACACACACACAATGCCAGATCATGTGGCCCATGAGGTATAAAATTTTTTTTTTTGCTTTTTTTGGGGGTCACACCAGGCTATGCTCAGGGGTTTCTCCTGGCTCTGCATTCAGGAATTACTCTCGGCGGTGCTCGGGAACCATATGGGATGCCGGGATCGAACCCGGCTGGCATGGGCCAGTCGCATGCAAGGCAAATGCCCTACCCACTGGACTATTGCTCCGGCCCCAAAACTGTTTTTAATCATTGCCTTTTTCCAGTGTTTGTCCCAGAAATTGCTCCCTTCTAAAGGTAGAAAGCGTATTCTAGATTAAATTTAGTTATCCAAGGGTTATTTTAGCAATATTTATTTTGCTTTTATAATCTTATTTAATATGCCCTATAAAGTAGATACTATGTTAAGTATTATTGGGTTGATATCCTCCCAGGAATGCTACGAGATATCTTGGAAAATGAGGACATGATCATAGACTGAAACACCCCAGTGAGGCCCATCCATGCTTAGGAAAATCATGTGGAACTGGGAATCCAATAAGGAATGGCGACATAGCAGGCAGGTGCCTTAACTCCTGTACTGTGTAGACTGATTCTCTCTCTCTATATATATATATATATAAATATATGTAGTATAGACTATATACAGTGTAGACTACATGCAGTGTAAACTGTATATATATACGTGTTAGACTGATTCTCCCTCTCTCTCTATATATAAGAGACTGATTCTCTGTATATATAGAGATACAGTAGTGTTGACTTTATATACAGTGTAGTATATATATATATATAGACTGTTTCTCTCTATATAGAGATACTGTATGCTGTTTATATATAGAGAGAGACAGTTATAATATATCCTATATTATATCATATATAGAAAAACATTTATGTTTATATTATATCTATATCACTGGAAAAGGCAGTGATTAAGAACAGATTTATACCTCATAGGCCACATGCTCTGTGTGTGTCTAAGTTTAGAACTCTGCTGTGAAGAATTTTGACACTATCTTTTAAAGATCTGCTAAAGGTATATTTATAGTATATAAATATTATTTATTTTTCATAAACTAATTGGAATCATTTAGAAGAGGAAAATGATTTCCCAAATAACAATAAAACTATTGATGTAAATAGTTATAAATCTAAGCATAATTAAAGAAATTGTTTCAAAAACAGACTTCATTACCTAATCAGAGCAGCACATGTCTCTATGATACCAAAATCAGCTGTGTGCATGTATTTCAACAACAAGGATCACACAGCTCATGCTTTTAACATTCTTGCCAAGAGCAGTTAATAGAGTAGAGTAGAATACCCACTTCAGTGGCCTTCCTGGGAGAGGACAGACTCTTAGCACAACTCTAATTCAAAATGTCTGCCTAGTGCATTAAGCAGAGGATTTTCATCCTCACAGTAAATAAACTCTTTGGATCTTGGCTTTCACTTATTCAATTTCTAAATGAGGAAAATAAATTATCCACTGAAATTGATGTGAAAATAATGGATGAAGAGATAGTCACCTGCCTTAGGACTTCATTTAAGGCAATGAAGGCTCAGCAGCAAACTTTTCAGGGCATCAAGAATTAGTCTGAAAGGATGTAAAATAGCTTTGAACTGAAGCTATCTTAGTTTTCTGTATTCCTACCCTTTGAGTTAGGTGATCAGTAGCATAAAAAAGTAAGTATATCACTTCCTACAGAATGTTTTTGTTTGTTTTCTTTTATGGGTTACTTTGTGGTTTGTTTGCTTTTTACTTTTTTTGGATCACACCTGGTGGTGCTCAGGGGCTACTCCTGGCTTAGCACTGAGGCTCCAACCCTCCTGCAGAATCTATTTCTTCTCAGTTCACCATCCAGGTTCATAAAGGAAATATAATGGATTTTATTTCACTCTGTGATTCCCTCACAGAGAGATTTTGCAGTCCACAGGCATAATTTTCCTTAATCGACTATTGGACAAGTTCCATTTTCCACATTTCTGTGAACACAGCTGCTGAACTCCTTATCAGAGGCAAGGACTAAGCAGTACAGTCCAAAGTTTATTTTTCTTAAAAAATAAAATCCTAGCCAGACAGCAGTCTAAGACTGGATAAAGAATCAAAGGGTAGAAAACATTACTAAATAAAGAGGGGTAAAATGATAACATTTAGTTCCAGGAGGCCTGTATTTTATTTTTCTTGTTGTTATTTAATAAAATCATTTTTGCAGAGGACTCCCAAACAGTGTTCGGGGTGCTTGGGCACCCCTCCCGGTGAGTCTCAGCCAACTAGACCCAAGGACGTAAATACCTGAGGATGCAGTGATGCTCGGGCATTCCCTGGACCACCTGACAGTGCTCAGAGACCACTGGAGCTCTACCTCCAGGGCTACATAGTACGATGCTCAGGGAGCCACGTGTGCCAGGAATCCTCACAGTACTTTCTCCCTAAGCCCTGCACTACCTCTTCACCCTTTTTACTTTTAGTTCCTGTGAATTGGTCGCTATTGATAACACTTGTGAGTTCAGGTGATTGCAGATGTGTTACATGTGCAGTGAAGATTATCAGTTCTATCTCAGATTTCTAAACTTCTGCTTATCATGCATGTCCCCAAGCCAGCTAGGACCTGCAGCAGGAGGGTCATCAATGGGCCACAGAAGAACTGCAGTGTTGACTACAGAGCTTGAGGACAGTGGTTTTTAACTTGAGTTACATATTGGAATCTCTTCACAGCTTTAAGAATTGTTCATTCCTGGGTTCCAGTTCCAGGGTGATGTTTTAATATAGTCAAGTATGCCTAGACATCAGAATTCAAAACTTTCTCCCAGGTTTTTCTGGTAGATAAGACAGAGACCCATTATGTATCTGCTGTTTTTGAATTTTAAACTTCTGGCCTACAAATTAAATGATTCTATAGGAAAGAAATTATTGTACATGTGGGGAATTCTGTGGTTCTGCCATCCACTTCTTTTTTCTTTATTTTTTGCAACTGTTATTTAGACAGTGTTTATAATATTGTTAATCATAGTGTTTCCTGCATACATTCATTGCTTCAACACCATGCCTACCACTAGAATATCAATATCCCTGCACTAATGTCTAAGGTTCCCTCCATTCCCACCTCCAAAACAGCCCCTTATTATGTTTCCTTATGTTCCACATATAAGATCATTCTGTATTTGTTTCTCTCCTTTTGTGTGACTTCGCTGAGCATGAAAAGTCTAGTTCCATAACATAATGGTGAATAGCATGATTTCATCTTTTCTGAGCAGTATTCTACTGCATATATGTACCACAATATCTTTATGTGCTCATCTGTTTGGAGGCATTGGTGTTATTTTCAGATCTTGTCCATTGTGATAGTGCTGTAAGGTTCACAAGAATACAGACATCATTTTGAAGTATCATTTTCGGGCATTGGGATAGATGCCAAACAGTGGAATTACTTGGTCCCGTGGAAGCTCAATTCTTAATTTTTTGAGAAATCTCCATACTGCTTTTCATAAAGTACGAACCAGATGACATTCCTACCAATAAACAAGGGAGTTCCTTGCACATTCATAACAGGACTGATTGTTTCTGCTCTTTTGATGTGTGCCAAACTTTCTAGTGTGAAGTTGTATCTCATTGTTATTTTTATTTGCTTATCTTTGATGATAAGTGATGAGAAGCACTTTTTACATACCTAGACTGAATCTCTTTTATTCTCTGAAGAAACAGCCATTCTTTACTTTAAATAATGACAACGGAAGTCTACCCTTCCATATGCTATGATCTCTAGCAATATAAAAATCTCACTGATTTAAATCAAAATTACAAATACAAGTTAAAAGTCTATCTATTCTCCTACTAACCAATATGTCGAATTAAATGGGCAAGGATGAATTCCTCCTTATCTTCTATTTGCTTCCTTTACATTATTTTGATCATCAAATTAAACTTGAATTTATTATCACATCATGAGAGCACCTCATTTGCCTGATACTTCAGATTCAGCTGTAAAATATATTACTTCTTTGGTTATTGCTTTTTGTTGGTTTGCAGGCCACACCCAGAGATGGCTCAGGGCTTATTCCTGGCTCTGCATTCAGGGTTCACTTCCAGTGGTAACTTTTAGGATCAGAGGATACTGAGATTAAACTCAGATTGGCAGCACTAAAGGCAAATGCCCCATATGCTGTATTATCACTCTCACCCCCTACTCGTTTGGTTATTGTTGTGCCAACTGCATAGGAGTGCAGATATCATATTGTTTCTCTCCTTTAGAGAAGCAGGAGTTGAAATAACTTAAAAATGTACACAATTATGAAATATTTAATTAAACATTAAAGGCTTGCTGTAACTTTGCATTTAACAAAGGGTCTAACACCTCTCTTTCTCTCTAGCTCCCGATGAATACAGGAGAAATAAATAATTCTTTTCCAATGTCACATGAAAGAAGTTTGTGGATTTTTTCCAGCCTCAATCATGGTTAAGTCAACAAAGGGATTACCGCCTTATCAGGGAGTTTATTTTTCAAGATCGCTGCATAGTTTTTCCAGAGCCAGCATCCTGTTATTCTCACAGTGCTGAGCTCTAAATTAAGTTGAGCTCTTTATTGTGCAAAAATATGAAAGACTTCACAGCATTATTTAATTTAATTATATAAAATATAACAGTAAAGTGTGTTGTCTCTCATAACTTAGAAATCCTAATATAATAGAAGAGGAAATTCTAAAATTTCTCCATTTGTGGCTAGGGTACTGGAGATTAGAAGCACTGCATGCTCAAAACACTTGCTGATACACACACGACACGCATGCATGCACACACACAACACAATGCATGTGTGCCTGCAATTGTGCAGGCACACATGCATACATCCATGTTGTCATTTTCTGAATCCTAGTGATGGAATCTACTTAAAGTTAATGAAACTTTTTAAAAGTTTTTACATTGGTAAACCAGTGAAGAAAACTAACTCCATTCATAGCATGGAATAAATTCCGTAGAATGTTTTGAAGAATTAAATCTAAATGGCAAATTAATATAGCTTCTAAAATTTTTTTAATGTACCCCTAATCAGGGCATATGCTATTTTGTGGGTTTGGTAACAGAACATACTGAAAAAGGTACTCTAGATTGAATGGCACATTTCCATTATATAGGTTTTCAGTATGCTAAAGTGTAATCCTGCTTTGATCCTTGTTATGTCTCAGCTAATGGAATAGAGGAACATATACGAGACAAAAAATACGTTCAATCTAAATATTTTGCTGTGTTTTCTGTTTTGGGTTTTAGTCCACAACTGGTGCAGGCCTAGGGCAACTCCCAGAGCACTGCCCAGAGGAACTCGGCAGGGTTGGGAACTTGGCCTCCAACATACAAAAGTATATGCTCTGCTTATTTAGCTATCTCTTTGGCTTCTCAATCACTCATTTTAACCTTTTTTAAAAAATCCATTTCTGGGTAAAATTGTGAACTTAAATGTTGAGAGAGACAGTTATTTTATGTCTTCAAATAGCATCTTCTACAAGCATTTATCAACTTTCTATTGATAGATATGGGCATTCACGACACATGTCCTCAAGGAATTTCACGCAGTTCAATGATGAGTGACTTAACAGGAGATGGTAAAAATAGATGAAATTTGTAGATTTGAATTGCCCCTTCTAAAGGGATATTTTAAGCTTCATTCCACATCACATTTTTTATCCATGTACATGATGACCATAAAAACAGCGTGGTTGAGCCTCTGCCATCTTCACATAATAGGAGGTGATTATAATTAGG